>JADRCD010039225.1:0-15692 GCA_019843815.1 Montemys delectorum | reverse complement strand
CTGTGATAACTCCAGCCTGTGTCAAGTTGACACACAAAACTAACCAGTACATATAGTAAGCAAGAATGATAATTTATTAATAAATATGCTACAGTTATTAGCCAATTCATTATTCACAGAATATTCTTTGTCCTTATCAGTCTGATTTCCATAGTTCAAATACCGAACAAAACAAAACACAAAAACAAGAAAGGCAGAGAAATAATGAGTGAAAATAAAACTAGCTGTCTATTTCTGGGATGGAGAAATAGGCAGGTAAATTGACAAATAATGACCCAATTGGACAGGCTCTGGAAGAGAAAGAGCTAACTTTGGTTTACTGAACCATTAACTACTATAATTTCTATGATTTCTATGATTCTAGTAATATAACAATAGGACCTTACAAAATAAGGGACCTGTTTTACTTTGTGTGAATAATAAGCAGGGCAATTTAGCAATGCATTAGAATATTTAACTATTCTTGTGGGGTTTGTTTTTGTTTTGAGATATGGTCTCATGCAGCTTTGTATGCCTATGTAGTCAAGGATGATCAGGAACTGCTGATATTCCATCTTTCACTTCTCAAGTTCTGGGTCTTCAGGCATATGTCACCACTTGTTATTTTATGTGGTACTGGGGATTGAAAGTAGGACCTTGTCCATGTTAGGCAAGAACCTCATCAAATGGGTTACAATCCCCAGCTCCTTTGTCATTGTTCTAGATTTATGTATCCTAACAAGGTCCTCTTCAAGGACTTGCCCATATCCCTTCACATTTGCTAAAATGACTGAGAATTTACTCTCAGTAATTAACAAAATGATCCTACAATTAAGCTAACACTCCAGAAGAGGCCAAATACGCTATGGTAATTCTTGCAGGCAGGCCTATAATGAATTCACTCTCATTAAACATTTCAAAAGAAGTAGTTTCATTTGAAATACTAAGACAGAGCCATGAATTGGGTTGTCTTATTGAACTGCCAAGACACAGCTCTTTCAAGTGAAGAAAATCTTCAAAGGGTTTTGGTGCTTGTTTACTTGTTTGTTCTTCAGAGAAAGTTAGTGAATAAAGAGGCCGGAGATAAAAGATTCTATAGATTTCTTTCCCTCCATATACACACACAAAAACAGTTAATCAGAAATACCTTACTGTGTTCAGTTTCTCTGCATCTGATGACAAGTAGTTATGATGACTACAGCAGCTCTTATTAAGACTGTGCCTGACATGATTCCCCTGCTTGCCCACGTGTCATTACATTTTAGTTTCCCAGAAAAGATACATTGATTGTTACTATTTCTTTCCTCCAGTTGGGTACACCATGAATGACCTGATATTTGAATGGTTAAGTGATGGTCCAGTACAAGTTGCTGAAGGACTCACCCTGCCCCAGTTTATTTTGAAAGAAGAGAAGGAGCTCGGCTATTGCACAAAGCATTACAACACTGGTAAGGTTTTCTTTCATTTGCTAAACCCAAGAGGGCTCCATTTGTATATAAGATCAGCTATCCTGTTATTTTTATAGTTACACATTTATGAAGCAAATCAAACTTAAGAGAACCCTAAATATGCAGAGTTCCTGTATCCTGTAGAATAGGCTTGTGAATTCATCAGATCATCTCCGTCAAACACAGAAGAATAAGAAATCTTTTGCTCTTCTCTTACTGGGAGCCTGCTATCGAATGAGTCTAAGGAAAGGTGTAGAAGACCTCATTAGTTGTGCAGAAAACATAAATTTTTGATTGTTCCTTGCATTCACTCTTCACGTTGCATCCTCAGCTCAATTTGCAGTCCTGGTCTTAGTGGAAGAAAGTGATAATGACACAGGTCCATGGAAACCCAGAAATAGAGATGTGCTCTGCAGTCCTGGAGAGCAATATCAGTCTCAGTGAGCATCATCTGGAGAGAATTCAGCTGGCTATAAAGTCAGGTGCTATCTTTAGCACTAAAAAACATATGGAGTAGGCAAGGTTGAGGGAGTGGCAAAAAGTGGGCATCTGTCCTTGCCTGTAAGTTTATACCTGACCAGGAAAGCCGGTGTCTTTTATTCTAAATGTTCTGTTCTTTTGATAACATGAAATGTGATGGCAGAGAGAGTCATCATAATCTGCCTTGGGTCTCTTGTAAGTTGAACATTCCACAGGAGCCAACAGTGGCTTCCTATGAAGTAACTACAACCTGATTCCAAAGTAGTCTTCTAAGCCTTCAACCCAAGTCTTCTCTCTTTGTAGGGAAAAATACAAATGATTTTCCAGGGCTTAACTCAAAAGCCAACAAAGGAGAGAAAAATGTAGGAAGAGGCAAGAACATGTACTTAATAATAATATTAAAAGTTGTCATACTATGTACTCTTTTATTTATAGATGGAGCAACACTACAGTTTCTAGGAAGGAATACTTTAAGGTTCTTCAAGCAATTCCCCAAAGGCTAGAAAGTTTCCACAATGAACAGAATGTACATATACTCTCTAAATGTATCCTTTGGTTTTACTATTGAGACTACAAAGACATACAACTATTCAAACATTCAGGATAGTCTTCTTGCTTCTTAGAAGGTACTGAGGGGTTAGGGAGATATCTTAGTCAGTAAAGTGCTTGTCATCATGCAAGTGTGTAGAGCTGATTTCAGTACCCAGGACTCAGGGAATAGTGACATGTGCGTATAGCTTAAGTAGTGTGGAGGTAAACACAGGTAGCCAGCCAAGAGATTGCCTAAAAACTCCAGGTGGAAGGGATTTGAACAATGACACTTGAGGTTGACCTCTGGCTTTCACATGCATGAACACATACATGAACCCCAACACAAGCATGCTCTTTGTCTCTCTGTGTCTCTTTCTGCCTCTGTCTGTGTGTCTCGGTCTCTCTTCATTGGTTACAATTGTTTCATATTACATGATATGTTATAGATTGCATAGTTTATAGTGTATGTTAATGTTAAATTACATAGTTTATAGTGTAGTATATGTAATATATATTGTATATATTACATATAACACAAACATTCTTGAAAATTTTTGTCCGTCTTAAAAATGCTATAGTTCTATCGAGAAAAATCTGTAGTAGATCCAATGATATGATTTCAGTATGAAGGCTCTTTAGCCCTTTCATGCTTACACAATCATTTCCATTACGAGAAGAAGTAAAAAATTTGAAATTGATTGTGTAGGGTGAGCATTTGCCTATAGTTTTTCCAATCTGCTTGCATTGTTCTTTACTTTTAAAAATGAAATAGGAGATTAGAATGGGAAAAAATGAGTTCAAATAAGATGTCAAATGATCCTTTTGTGCTTCCAGGCAAGTTTACCTGCATTGAGGTCAAGTTTCACCTGGAACGCCAGATGGGCTATTATTTGATCCAGATGTACATCCCCAGCCTATTGATAGTCATTTTGTCCTGGGTCTCCTTTTGGATAAACATGGATGCAGCCCCTGCTAGGGTTGCCCTTGGCATCACAACAGTCCTGACAATGACTACCCAGAGTTCAGGTTCCAGGGCATCTCTGCCAAAGGTAAGAAATAACCTCACTTGGCAACAAGTGACCTCAGAGGCTCTCCAAAGGTCTTGTGGAAATCAAACTTCTGTGAGAACAGAAATTTAGCCATTCCACTATCCTGTTGGATAGATGAGTCCATTAAGAAAATAAAATGCTGAGTTTGAAAGTATCAAGGCTCTGATAATAGATCCTCTAAGTCACATCTATTTTTATGTAAGAAAGGGCTTCTGCTGGAGCAAATATGCTTAGATAATGAAAAATGTCCTTCTTATGAAATGCCCCAGCTCCCTAAAATTGTACATATGTGTTTTCTCATTTGTGAAGAGTACATTGTGCCATTGACTTTGGTTTTCTGAGAGTTAGTATTCAACTTAGTATTTAGCATACTCAGTCTCATGGTTATTGAATGGTCTCTCCAAAATACAGTTCCATAAAATAATCGGGATGTAATCAGTTATCATTTTTTGGCTTGAGCTTATGTTTGGTTGTGTTGTATTTAATGTGATGAGAAGTATTAGAATATGTTCCATGTTATCTCTGGTGTTTGCAACGTAAGATCACAATATAGTCGAGGCTGTGGTTATAACATAGATGGAATAAATACCAGGAAAATAACTGTGCAACTTAATTAAGTCTCATATTTCTGAAGATAAATATAAGGTTTTTATATTCAAATGAAAGCAGGTGATCCATCTCTGACATCTTTTGAAACATTTTGTGGAATAACAAATAGAATAATGTACTTGTGTCATATGCCTACTAAAATACAGATGTCAGAAATACTCATGACTTTTTCAACTACATAATCATGGTTCCATTTTAGTTAATAGAAATTCTAGTCTACTCAATGCCTTTATGCCAAACAGATTCATTTGCTTATTTCTTTCTAGCTATTACTTACCACTATCACAATTAAACTGCAGGATGTACAAACACGTTTTACAACTTAATAGACAGTTAAAGTATTGGTGACAATTTGTGAGCAGATAATGTCAAAACATAAGACATTTAGCTTCCAACTGTCCATTGCGATGAAAAGAGTCATCACTTATTTGCAAAATGAGATTTTCAGTTTTGTAAATGTGTTATTCACTCTATGGAACTATTATGATTCTCCATCGGCAGGCAAAATTATTACTAAGTAAATGGTCACTGATCAGTGATATTTTTTCTATAGAGACAATGAGGCTCTTAGATAGATAAACCAAAAGGGTATAATTTAAAATAATTTTATACTTTGCTTTGAACACATAATGGTTAACCTTTTGCCACGAGTAGACTTCTCCTACTACATTTCTTTTCTTTTTTTCTTTTTTTTTTCTGGCTGTTGTTAAACATTGTCAACTCTCAACTGACCATGAAGAGATGTGACTCATATGTATGATGGAGAGACACTAAAGTGGGATTAAAGTTCAAGTCATGGAAAATGAAAAATCCTGATAATATACTTACTTATACATAAATATTCTTTGATTTATAAACACTACAGTTCCTGACCAGATGGTCCAGTTTTTACTAGTCCAGGTGCTCCAGGCCCTACTTTGACATTCTGTACTGAATACGCATGCACATTTTACATGCTTATGGAAAGATAAAAGCAGCATTAATATTAACTGTCCAGTACATAACAGTTAAGAAACTAATATATGTTATGTACCTTCAGTTCTGTTTATATTTGTGGCCAAAGCTCTGTATGCATAGAGAATTTAGGTTCAGGTTTTATGTGATTCTATGCTATATAATTTCTCATGGTCTTAAAATCTATTATGAATATATCTTTATTGCAGTGGCAGAGACTGAAGGTAGTCTTTCTTACATACATTAGGCAAGCACACCATGGCATCAGTAATAGTGTCAGGCTTTGTGTCTACCTATGAGGTGGATTCCCAGTTGGGCTGGTCATGGGACCACCTTTCCTTCAGTCTCTTCTTCATTTTTGTCCCTAAAGTTCTTCTAGATAGGCAAGCATACTATCACTAATGCATATCCTCACACCATGATCAATCTCTAATGACTTAGTAATAGCCATCTTGATGTCTCAATTGCTGTTTATCTTACCATCTTATCTACTAAGGGGCTTCTCTCCTGCTTATATAAATATGGTGATGATAAATACATTTACATGTGACTATATTGAATTTCCTAAGTTGAGTGAATGGAGGAACATGGACAGGATGATAATCAACAATGTGTGCCTCCCCAAATGTGAACAGTGATCCTGTATTATAACAGCTTAGGATAAATTCTGAGGCAATAGAATTTTCTGTGCTTATACAGTCATACCTAGAAATAAGCATTCTTAGTTTTAGACTTTATCCCTAGGAAGGCAATAACTTCGTTGATTTAGCTCATGTTCACATATCTAAAACTTGGCACAATACCTGATTTCTAGTAGACGATTAGTAAAGAGTCAGTAAATTAATCAACAGTAGTAAAAATAGATAATTAGTATTCTTGGCATATTTTAAGTGGTGATTCATTCATCAGTTTCCTTATTTGATTAATGCTGATGAAAATTTTTTGGGGGCCATGCATTATACTATATATCAAAAGAAGCAAAACTCAGTCTTTAACCTCAGGGGTTTATAATCTGGTAGGGCAGAAGCAGTGAGTTGGAATGCTGACAATTAAAAAATGTGAAATATAATATCATATCAAGGAGGATGCCTAAGATAGTAAATGACAGTGATGGGGAGAAGGAAAGGAGGACAAAGGAAGGGAGACAGACCAGTATTAAGTGAATAGCCTGAAGTCGGAAGAGGATCCTGATCTGAGTCTATGAAGCACATTAAATAGGTAAGGGAGGAAAAGGTAAAGATCCTTCCAGACAAGGAGGATCTTCACTGATTGCCGTTAGGTAATACTTATAAAATATGGTAACCTTTTTAGGGTAAGATAGACAGTCTGGGAAAGTTTTCCATCATATTCCATAAATTTAAAACACATTTCATATAAGAAAATTGTGTTTATTGATTTCATGTTAGTTATCTTACTTTTGGTATTTAGTTTCATTTGTTTGTTTGTTTTAGTTTTCAGATATCCACCCTCTCCCGTAAATTCAAAGAAAATAAAACAACATATGTAGCTTCCTATTTGAAGCTATCCAGTTGGTTTGCCAACCTCTAAAAAATAGTTCCGCTGACAATGTTCTAAGCTTTTCGAGCATGAAACACCTGCAGGCTGACAACAGCCTGGGTGGATTATTTCCTTTCCAACCCACAGGAACATAGCAGGGTGAATTGAATGGAAAGCTGTGAGATATCAGGCAGACTTGATATCCAGTGCAGGTTGAATAATTATTTTCCATTATTTCATGTTTATGATTATAGCAGGACAATTTGAAGCTATGCCCAACAGAGTCTAGAATTGTCACTTGTGACTATTGTCTACAGACTGTAGGTAGAGCAACTGAAGGCATTAAGAGTTGTATAGTTATAGAGTTCATAAGCTTTCCCTTTTGCCATTTCTCAAGCCACAGCAAACTGAAGAATCATTGATGTAGGAAATATGTGATAAAAATATGCAAGGAGATGACGTGTGTGAATTCTCTGGGGAGAGAGCTGGAGTGCCATTGGCACTTTAGTTTAAGAGTGTTGCTGACAGCCTTTGCAGGAAAGCTGACAGTGAGAAGTTACCCAGGCTCTGCTTCTTCTCAAATTCTGCCAAGACTCATACAGTTGGAGAATTTTTTTGTTTTGTTTTGGGTGGGGTGAGGTTAGGGTAGTATACTGAGGCTCAAGATTCTTTTGAAATCATTCTTGTTCCATTTTGCTAAATTGAGTAATTCTGGTTCATATACTATAAATGTTGCCGGTTTCTCTTTAGAGCATATATAAAAATGGACTATTGTGGTGTATACAAAATAGTAGGAGACCTCATCTTGAATGCTATGGGTATAAAAAAGAAAGAAGGGAGAATTTTCTCTTTGACAACAGTATAAAGACAATGATGCAGGCAGTTTACAAAAATGGCATGATGGTGCACAACTTTAATCTCAGCACTTGGGAGGCAGAGGCAGGTAGATTTCTGTGAGTTCGGGGATACACTGTTCTACATAGTAAGTTCTAGGACAGCCAGGGTTTATATGAAACAGAACAATAAACTTACGCAATAACTTTCTCCCTATATACAAATCCTTTGCTGATAGAATCCTCTTAATTTATTGTAGCCTTGGCCATGTGACTTGACTTGGAAAATAGACAGTGCTCAATGAAGACTTGATATACCTTTACAAATTGTGGATGGCTTTCTCCTGGTCATTTTAGGATTCCCATGGCCTGGCCATTGCTCAGTGAAGAAAGTCAGGCTTCTCATTTGAAAGATGAAACACTCACAAGTTATTTTTGTCACCAAAGTGACAGCACCAGAGAATTGACGATGCCAGCACAAGAGAGTTGATATGATTACCTGTCAATAAATAAATACAAAAATAAATGAGCCAACCAATGGTTCCATGAAATAGAACTCATCCAGCCCAGCTGACCCTAGACCAAAGTATTCATTCATACATGCAAACTAGACAGATGACATTTATTTAAAGCCATAAAATATTTAAGGAGCTTATTGAAGAGCCAAAGTTAACTCACACATCTACTGATGAAGTTGGATACAGAGGGCTATAGCTGCTTAAAGAAGGATCCTTGGCCCAGTTGTTAACTTCTTAGAAGGGACATGAAAAAGAAATACTTGAACTAAATTTCCTTGAAAATCAATGAAGGTTTTTGTTGTAAATATATTACCCACATTTTTATTTGTTTGTTTGTTAGGTTTTTGGAAGGGAAACTGGGAAAGGAGAAATCATATGACATGTAATAAAAGAAAATATCTAATAAAAAAGAGATCCAAAAAATAATAATAATATAAAAAAATACATTACCCACGGACATTCTGTTTTCAAGGAAATAATGCATACTAACTTCAATGGTTATAGGATAAGTCTGGAATACTTTATATATAGTCTTTCTTCCTGAGTTTCAAACTACTCTTATTACTTATTGAAAATAGATTCTTCTCTCATACAATATATTCTAATCATAGTCTCCTCTCTCTCCACTCCTTCCAGTTCTCCGACAGCTCTCCTCTCCCCCAGATTCAATTTTTTTTATTTCCTCTTCAAAGCACTGTTAAAATTCCACCTCTTTCTGGTAACTTAGTAAAGAACTTGGGAAAAGTTTCTTTGTAGTTTTCCAAAAGAAGCTTGAATTAGGTAATCTTTGAATGCCTACCCCT
The DNA here is from genome assembly GCA_019843815.1 of Montemys delectorum. Classification (NCBI taxonomy): domain Eukaryota; kingdom Metazoa; phylum Chordata; class Mammalia; order Rodentia; family Muridae; genus Montemys; species Montemys delectorum. The sequence goes on along the minus strand of JADRCD010039225.1, from coordinate 6,991 downwards.
GCTTATAAAATGTCTGTCACAATCCAAAAGCAGCAGGATGTTGCTAACTAGCAATTTGAACCCTCACTAGCAACTGGATAGGCTTTCCTTTTCAGTACATCATTTTGTAATATGTATACATCTTTCTCAGAGAGAACCATGGCTGGTGTACAGTCACTGCAATGTATTCATTTATTTAAACATCATTAAAATTATGAATTAAAAGAGATGTTAATATACAATATAATAGAAAATATTAGGAAACCATCAACTGATGCATTAATTTTCTATTGCTGTGTAACAAACTTCAGAAGTTGGAATACTCATTTATCAGACTAGTTACTCAGGTCAGATATTTGATATTGCATGACTGAGCTGTCTGCTCATGCTTTGATGAGGCTAAAACACAAACCAAAAAATAATCATCATTACCATTTTTCTCTTGAACATCCTTCTATAGATCCTCATCTCGTGCAAAGGAAAAAGCAGTATCCTTATAATTGTGAGCAAGGGCATCCATAATTTTCCCTTACCATCTCTTGATCTGACCTCTCATTAACCCATCTTCTTGCTCACTGCTACAGTCACACTGGTCTGCTTGTTAATTTCTAGTGATGATACTTTCTGCCATCTCTGAGCCATTATAATAGCTACAGGAGCCTTTAATAATGTAGCCCCAGATCTTCACACCACTAGTTTACTTTCTGCATTTTTTCCAAACCTTCATTCAAATTTCCTTCCTCCACAAAGCCCCTTCTATCCATTATATCACCTTTGCAGGTCTTCAACACCACCTTCAGGTAACTCAGTTGTGCAGGGTACAATTATTTCTCCACAACACAGATCTCCAGAAAAAAATACTGAGATTTATATCAAACAGTATCCTGGTTTATATTTGTTCTAGGTGATCTAGTCCCCTTGATAGTACTATAATCCCTGTGAAAAAGATTTGATCTGCCTCATCCCCTATAGCAAAACTTAGCTCATAGCATATGCTCAGTAAGTATTGGTTAAAAAGTGGGCATACATTTCTTTTTTTTTATTATTAGATATTTTCTTTATTTACATGTAAATTTTTCCTTTCCCAGGTTCCCCTCCAAAAAACAAACAAACAAACAAAAACAACAAGAACAAACCCCTTTTGCCTCCCCCCTCCCCCTGCCTGCCACCTCACCCTCTCCCACTTAAGGAAGGACAAGCATATAGGTATCTCCTGACAGGCTCTGACAATACCTGACTAATACAGATGTAGAGGCTCACAGCCATTCATTGAACTGGACATACACTTCTTCATGGTCTAGTCATTGAGAACTCTCCATATAAGCTTTTCTATGACAGAGAACAAACAAAAAAATGCACATGACCAGGGCACTATCTTTAACTCGCTATTCTTTATCACAGACAGCTATACTTGTGTGTATTATTCTAGTATAATAATACTTTTGTAAGGTTTTACTTCTCTCATAGTGAGCAGTAGGTTTTTATTCAGTTTTCTTTAGTAGATAGTCCTTATACAGCTTTCTAACCAAGGAAATAATTAAATAATGGTTTAGATAAGAAAGTATCCACACAGACTATTTTTACTTCAGCTCTGCTTCCTCAGCACTGTCACAAACAATTTGGAGATTTTATGCTCTGCTGACTCAAGCACCCATTATCATTTCTCCCTTGCCAAGTTTATTTGAATACATGCTAATGCTTTTCATTCTGATAAGGTATCCAGAAGCCTTCTTATGTGGACTTTCTACAGTACCTCTGATCCAAAGGTACAGATGCATACTCTTTCAAGGCAATTCAAATGCTAGAAAATTAGCACCTTGTTTGTAAAATTGTGTTGCAATACTATTAGTGGTATCTGGGTGTGGGAGTGATGTGTGTTTATTAATCATTTTGATGAAAAGACAGTGTTAAGCAGGTTGCTATTTCTCCTTCATATTCTTGAAATTCCCACTATAAGTTCTTACTTGTTGATAAAAAGTGTTCATTCTAAGCAAAGTTCCTATCTAAACCCTAATGCTATTTATTTCCTCCACTGCAACCCTCACAACCACCATTTTCATCGATGCACAATATATGTGATTTTGTTACATCCCATCAACAAGAAAATAGTTAAACAGACTATGATCTATTCATATAATGAAATGCAAGAGTTGGGATGAGCTGCAATCACAAATAACAAAATGAATCTCTCATAACTCATATCAATGTTACCAAGAATGAAAAGATATCATTATGTGACTTTATGCTCTTAAACGTTTTTAATCAGGATAATTGATTGATATTGTTCGAGTCATATTTTTTCTGATCTCAGAATAGCTAGGCTAATTTATATTCCCACTAAGAGTGCATGAGCATTCCTTTTCCCTAAGCATCCTACCCAACCTTTTTTTCTTTTATGTTTTCTTGGTGATGGCCATTCAGACTGAGACAAGGAAGTCTTAATTTAAATTTCCATAACAGGCACAGGTAGTTTACACCTTCTGTAAATTTATTGGCCATGTGTACTTCTTTTGAAAAGTGTTGACGTTACTTACGTGGTTTGTTAGGTTTTTGACCTCAGGTCTTTTGATAGTTCCATCCTTTGTATTATTTCTGCTGAGAATGGGTTCAGATATTGCCAGCTCTCTTTTCACTTTCATATGCAATTCAGGTTTGTTTTCTAGTTATGGAAAAAATGTCACTGGCATTTGGATGTGGGTTGTATTAAGTTTTCAAGTTAATTTTCATAATATAGACATTTTCACCCTGTCAATTCTAGGAATGCATAAGCACAAGAGGTAGTTTTTTTTTTTTTTTTTTTTTTATCTTTCGGTGCATTCAAATTCAGAGTTCTTATTGCAGCATTCTTTCATATGCTTGTTTAGGTTTATTTCAAGTATTTTTATGTTTTGAAGTTGTTGTGAATGAGTTCATTTTTTCCTGATATCTCAGCAGGCTCAATGTTGTTATATAGAAAAGCTACTGATTTTGTACAAGTCATTGACCTTCTAAAAGTTATTTCTTTTATTTTTTAGATTATAATTAAAACATATGCTCTGTCCCTTTCTTCCCTTCAAAGCCTCCCACATATCTCCCCTTGCTCTCTTTCAAATTCATATGTTCTTATTCATTATATATATATATTTATATGTATATTTTTAAATATACCCTGATCACTCTGCATATCGTTACTTGCATGCATGTTTTTAATACTGACCAGTTGGTATTAGATAAACAATTGATGTGCTCTTCTCTGGGGAAAATGATGTCTCCCACTCTCAGCATTCCTTAGTTGCCTTTAGTTCTTTTCTAGAGTTAAAGCCTCATGAACTTTTCCCCTATTCACTTCATTATGCCTATTGTTGTTGTCCTTGTTCAGCTTACATTTGGACAGTCATATTGATGAGACTTTATGGGTGTAGCTTCATATATTCCTAGGAAACACAATCTCACACAAAACTCCCTGATCTTCTGGTTCTTACAATTTCTGTCCCTTCGTAGGGAATGATCCCTGAGCCATAGGTGCAGAGGTGTTTTGTATTATTATATGTAAGTACACTGTAGCTGTCTTCAGACACACCAGTAGAGGGTGTCAGATCTCATTAGAGATGGTTGTGAGCCACCATGTGGTTACTGGGATTTGAACTCAGGACCTCTGCAATAGCAGTCAGTGCACTTAACTGCTGAGTCATTGCTCCAGCCAAAATGTGTAGCCCAGGCTGGCCTCGAACTCGTGATCCTCCTGCCTCTGCCTCCTTCAGCAAATCCTACCAGCGTGCGCCACCACAACCGGCGGTGTTTTGTAGATATATCACTTAGGACTGGGTTCCACAATCCTGTGTTATGAATGTTGTCATTTTCTGTAATGGTATCCATCTATTTCAGGAGAAATTCCCTTGATGGGGGCATAAGAACAAATAATGCATTTAGAAATTGTGCTGGTTTAATAAAGTAGTGGTTGTATGTTCTATTCTGAGATGTGTGACTTTACTAGCCTTAAGCAGTTGGCTAGGTTTCCAGTATGAGGAAGTTTCATTTTTATTGTGTGAACCTTAAGTCCAATTATAGAGCTGCTAGTTCCCTACAAATACAAGTAGCACTATTATATCTTTATGGTTGTTGTGGCTCACTGGTCATCATTATGGTTCATAGGTACCATAGCTGGGTGACTCTTGGTTGCTTCTCTAGCTTGAAAGCTTGCATAGCTCCTTCTAATATTATAAAAGCAACCTAGTCCTCAGAAAGGACTCATTCTTTTTTCATTACTTTTATTTTTTTTTTTTTTACAATCTAGCCATTGCCCACCTCCTGGTCCCTCTTGCATAATTTCTCATCCTATTCCTCCTCCCCTTGTCTCCAATAGGATGTCTACCCATCCCCACTAGGCATTCCCACTCCCTGGGGCCTCAAGTCTCTAGAGGGTTAGGAGCATCTTCTCCCATTGAGGCCAGTCCTCTGCTATATAACTGTCTGGGAGCCTCAGACCAGCTCACTTATGCTGCCTGGTTGATGGCTCAGTGTCTGAGAGATCTCAAGGGTCTGGGTTAGTTGAGACTGCTGGTCTTCCTGTGGGGTTGTCCTGCTCCTCAGCTTCTTCCAGCCTTTCTCTAATTCAACGACAGTGGTCTCTGACTTCAATCCAACAGTTGGGTGTAACTATCTGCATCTGTCTAAGTCAGCTCCTTGTTGGGCCTCTTAGAGGACAGCCATGCAAGTCAAATGTTAGGTCCTCTGGGTCTTCTGTCTGAGGTGCATTGTGTCTCTAGGAGACCACCAAAGGTAACAGCAACAACCCATGTTGTTTTGGGAGTCAATTGAATTTCTCTGAAAAACAACATGAGTGAGGGTATGTCATGCCTGGTATTTGGGGTTCTGTTAGATAGTCCATCTTAGTTAAGATTTCCATTGATGTGAAAAAAAAACCACCATGACCAAGACAACTTTTATAAAACATAACATTTAATTGGGGCTGGCCTAGAGTTTCAGATGCTTGGTCCATTACCATCATCCCTGGAAGCATAGCAACTTACAGACAGACATGCTGCTGAAGGAGCCAGTAGTTTAACATCTTGATCCAAAGGAAACCAAGAGGAAACTGGCTTTTTCACACTAGGCAAGCTTAAGACCTCAAAGCCTTACCTCCACAGTCACAAATTTCCTCTAACAATGCCACACCTCCTAATTGTGCCACTCCTTATGGGCCAAGCATTCGACTACATGAGTCTATGAGGGCCAAACCTATTCAAAGCACCACATGGTTAATGGCTGTTTCAGGGAGCATTGTCAGCCTAAGTTATGAAACTTCATTTAACTTATTATGTTTATATGGATACATATTGACTGTTTTTTCCCCTCACCTTAGTTATTTTTCTCATTTTCATGCTCTTTGCTAGTTGATTACTCTACAGAAACACTTCAGAAAACTACAGAGCAATTTTCCCATTTTAATATCCTGATATGTAACTATAGTTTTGGTCAACCCCCAAACCACTTTCTCAGTTCTAAGATTTGGCTAGATTTTGTTTAAATATTCCCTCAGTATCTAATGACTTGAATGGTATCTCAAGACAGTAAAAGCTGGAACAACAGTAGGACACACTCAGTATTTTCTATGTTTCAAAAATCTTCTCTTTTCTGATATATGACATCTTAAATTCCTTTTTAGTATATTTCAAGGTTTGTTTTGATCAGTATAAAGGGCAATGTCTGCATTAGTGCTATAGTGGAGAACCTACTTTCCTTCTAGGATAAAGGATAAATCTGAACCCTGTTATTCCATCTTGACAAAAATTGTAACTCACTAATATCATTTTGAATGTTTGGTTTGGTTATGAAATTTGACATATTAATAGAATGTAAGTAAATGGAAAATGACAATTTAGATAATTGAAATAATTATCAGAAATGACATGAACTTGTAGGGGCTAAGAATATGGTTATTTTAATCAATGAAGATTAAATTTATTAAATACGCAGTCTTTGAACTCAACATCTGAGGATAAATTTTTATGAAGAAATTAATAATTGGCATTCATAGACATGAATATTTATATCCTAAAGGAGAAATCACTTTTCCTCTAAAAGTGTTGCATCAAAAGATCTGTTTCAAAGTAACATATTCTAATGTATTTAAACTTGTAATTGCTTCAGATTATTTTTTTTAACCTTCATATTAACTGCTCTGAGGAAAGGAACTGTGTCTCCTGTTCAGCAATAGCTCTTTACATATCGAATGTTCACACCTGCTCCTGTAGATACTGTGCTACATCCACAGTTATTCACTTTAATAAAGCTCCATTTACTTCAGTGAATAGTCAAGGTACAACTTCCATTTTAGTCAATAATGTACAAAAAAAGTAAGATAACTCCTTCATGTGGGTGGATTTATGACCAAGCACATGGATGAGCAAGCAGCAAGTGGCCTAGAGGGCCAATTTAGGTTTACAAGCCACAAGATGCCTGTTGCAACTCCCTATCTCTGTAGTGGTTGCTCAAAGGCAGTTTAAAGAATATGTAAGCAAATGAGCACAGATGTTTTCCAGCAAAAATGATCTAATGAAAAAAATATTAAAAAAATAGAAGTATCAGAAAGGTGAGAGGAAATTTGGGGTATCAAAGAAAAGAGATTTATGTGCCAATAGTTGTTTTGTATATACAATGGATGACTTGATGTAGAAAGCAATGTTTGAGAAGATATAAGTAGGAATGAGGGGGTAAAACCTGAAATAAATAAAAGACAGGTAAATATAAATGATGGTTTTATTTCCTCAGAAGATGTTATGAGAGAGCTATACACAAGCTTTGTAAATATACAGGTTATGCTGAGCCCAGTGTGTTTCTTTCTCTGTTCCAACTATCCCTAGGCCTAGGCCTGGAAGCTTCTAGCCTCCATACAATCTAACCTTTCAAGCAGATTGATTCAGCTGGGTTTCTCTCAGCTTCTGACTGAATTGCTCTTCTTAGCCTCATACTAACTGTGGTAATCTATTCTAATCTTCTGGCTCCTTGTCAGTCTCTAGCTCATTCTGTCTTC
>JADRCD010039213.1:0-10186 GCA_019843815.1 Montemys delectorum | reverse complement strand
AAAAAAAAAAAAGTCATATTTTTTCTCCCTTCTTCGAAGTCTTTCTTCTTTTTTCCTTCCTCTCTCTTGTTCTTGGGAACATCTTGGCAAGTGATTGTAGAAGGCTGGCTGTGTGACCTTGTGCATCTTTTAACAAATTGGTAAGAGTGCCAGCTGAATGGCGCCAACAGCTGTTATCTGTGTGCTTCGCCACTTGTGGAAACAGGGTTAAGCTGTGTGCTGTCCAAAGATGAGTCAGTGCATTCTCTGCCCTGAGGAAGCATGTGTGTGTGTGTGTGTGTGTGTATGTGTGTGTGTGTGTGTGTGTGTGTGTGTATGTGTGTGTGTGTGTGTGTGTGTGTGTGTGATGTGCATGTATACTTTCAAGTGTGTGTATGTACCTGCATATGTGTGTATACGCATCTGATGCCACATGGACCATTCTCCACGGTACCATTACTGTGGTAGGGTCTCTCACTGATCCTGGACCATGCCACTCTGGCTGATATAGCTCGGTAGCTTGCTCCTAGGACTGCCTGTCTTTGCCTCCTGAATACCGGGGAGTTCTGGGATTCCAGGTGGGCCACCACACCTCCTAGGTGTTGGGAATCCACATTCTGCTCCACAGGCCTATGTCGTAAGCACTTCATCCACTGAGCTCATTCCCTAGCTCTTCAGGAAGCTTCTGTCTAATTCTGGGGAGGTGAAATATTTTAGACTCTTAGAAGTACTGGGCCTCCATCAGCCGTAAGTATGTGGTGGGGCCTGAGCCACATGGAATCTGGGTAGTGGAAGAAGAAACTGACATTCCTTGCTCTCCTAGCGTTTTAGGAAGGAGAAAGGGAAGATAACATCTCTTCCCCTTCAGTGGATTAGAGGGAGCAAAGTGCAGACCTAGCTGGATGAGTAGGTGGCCCATGGCTTAGAGTAGACTTGTCAATAGCTGTCATTCTGGAAACCCTTGCGCTGTGTTTTCTATATTTGAATACTGTCCATTCTGATCTACACGGTGGTTTTAGATGATCTATGATGGCTCCCCGCAGTTTCTGGCTTTGTTAGAGGCCCTTTGTCTTCCCGCCTACCCACCTTATTTGTTTATCTATTTAGATAATTATTTATTTCTTTAGATGGGGTCTTGCTATATAGAATACGTTGGCCCCTTGTTCAAAATCTTCCTGCTTCAACCTCTTTTACTTTTTTTGGTTTTTTTTTTTTCCAAGACAGGGTTTTTTTTTTTTTTTTTTTTTTTTGCATAGCCCTGGCTGTCCTGGAACTTGCTCTGTAGACCAGGCTGGTCTTGAATTCAGAGATCCACCTGCCTCTATCTCTCAAGTGCTGGGATTAAGGGTGACACCTTCCCCACCCTGCCCTCGTTTGTTTCTTCGGACCAAAACAGTGGCTTAGAATATTTATCTGCAGTGTATAGTTTGAAGCAAGGCGAGCTGTTTTGCAGGGGCGGATTCCGTAGTGAGGCTGCTTTGAGAAGAACCTGGTGGGGACGTTAGTCACCTTCCTGCCATGGTGACAAGAATCCCCGAGAGAAACCAAACAACTTTAAAGGAAGAAAGATGTATTTCGGCTCATGCCTCACAGGTCCCAGCCTGGCTTCACTGCCTTCAGTCTGTGGCAAACTAGAAACATCTTGACACAGGATGTGTCATGTTAGAAGGGCCAGGCAGAAGACACCTGCGTTCCTCATGGCAGCGGTCAAGTGAAGAATACGGAGATAAGATAGACCCTCGCTCACCTCGGTCCTTAGAACAGCCCATTCAAGCTGCCAACTCACTGATGGTTAATTAGTACCTTCACGATCCGGTCACCTCTTCCCCACCTCACCACGTAAGGACTAAGCCAGCAGCACACGAGCCTTCAGGGGACATTTCATATTGAAACTGTGACAGAAATGTCTGCTTTTACTGATTTATTTTATGTGTGTGTGTGTGTGTGTGTGTGTGTGTGTGTGTGTGTATGTGTATGCTTGCACACATCCTTTTTTCTTCCATGTGCTGGGGATTGAACCCAGGACTTTGTATATGGTAACCATATATTTTACTAGTAAGCCCCATCTTTAGCCTGCCCGCTGTCCAATTTCTAGTGCACGTATGTGGATATTTTTGGAAGTCCTTCCTAGGTTTTGTGGTTGCCATTTTTGTTTACTTCTTTGAGGGTGTGTAACCCATGGTTACTCTGACAATGACCTTGACCTTGGAAACTCAAGTGATCCTCCTGTCTCAGCGTCTCCAATAACAGAGGTTATAGGCACAAATCACTATACATAGCTAGACCTATCTATTTTATTTTTTTTCTTTCCTTCTTTAAAAGATTTATTTATTTTTGTGTGTATGCGTGTTTTGACCGCACAGATGTATGTGCACCATGTGCATGCCTTGGTGCCCATATTGGCCAGAAGAGGGCACCAGATCCCCTGGAACCTGAGTTGAGTTCATGAGCCGCTGTGTAGGTGCTCAGAATTGAACTCTGACTCTCGGTAGGAGCAGCAAGCACTCTTAACCACTGACTTGTCTCTCCAATCGTGCTAGTTTAGTTTTTTAAAAGTAAATAGCACATTTTGATATTTGAACAATTACTAGTCACAATTGCTTGTGACGTACAATGACAAAGTGTACCTAGTGTCTTAGGACCCAAGGTGGGTGAGTCAAGGCTTGAGGCCTAGGGCGTGTACAGCAAGGAGAACAGGAAAGTCTGCTGAGGCATTGTAGGCATTGCCTCGGACTCTGGCTGAGGATCGGGACTGTCTTCTGTGGGTATTTGAAGGCCCTGGATGTGGTTGAGCGAAACAAACGGTTCGGTCCTTGCTTTCTCAGTCCTGCTCCTCATCTTTATCTAAGAAGATTTGCCTTGAGTGACAGGTGAGGAGGGAGAGGCAGACGCCAAGCCTGGGCCAATGCAGTGTGGTATGGGCTATCCCTGAAAGAGGAGCTTGGAGGGAAGAACCATGCTTCCAGCTTGTCAGGCTTCCCAGAGCACTTCAAGGCTACACAGAAGAGCATCTCTCAGACAGTCCAGAGTCTGGCTAGGAATTTGCTCCACTCCTCCTTTTTATGGCAGTTTCTGGCATTCATAAAACGTGTGCTGAGCATGTGCTCTCTGAATTTTCAGAACACTGTCCCGGTTATGTTCCTATGAGGATGCATTTTAAAACGATGAAAATATGCATTCTGTGTCAGATCTGGTTTATTCAAGTGGGAAGGCCTTTGTTTCCTGGAGACAGGGCCTTGCTGTGAGGCCCAGGCTGACCTGGATGCCATCTGTCCTCCTGCCTCAGATCTCCGTGCTGTGGGGATCACAGGCAGTGCCCCGGCCTCACTTTTTATTATCATTTTGTTTCTACAGATTACTTAGCATTTGTTACAGAGCATAGCCTCTTCAGGATTCAGGAACTCTGCCATGTCTTAATTTTATTTTTGTTTTGTGAGACAGGGTCTCAACCTGTGTAGTGTTGGCTGGCCTGGAATGCTCTGGGTAGCCCAGGCAGGTCTCAGACTCAAAGAAGAGCTGCATGCCTCTGCTTCCCAAGTGCTGGGATTAGAGGCGTGCACCACCATACTCAGTTTTTTTAAAAAATGATTTAAATTTCGTATTTAAAATGAAATGATCAAATTTCATTTGATCTCATTTAAGTGATCCTGTGGTTAGGGACTCAGTTCTGGAAAAAAAAAATCATGTTTTTAACTTGAAGTTAATATCTGATTTGTTTTATTCTTAATTTCCATTTTGATCTTTCGCTATTTTAAGGACATACGTTTGTGCTCTAATTTTAATATTGCTTTACTAAGTGCTAACTTATCATATTGCAGTATCCTTAATATTAAACATTAATACAACTATTAAGTAACTTGAAATATTACAAGAAAGCTGCAATTAAAATATTTAAAAATAAATTAATTTTGAAATTACGATAGTATAATAATGTAACTGCATGATAGTGTAGAGAAAAGGCCACTTCGGGTCTCAGCCTGGCACACCCACTCTTGCCACTATTAGTGTGTGGCTTATTGGGCTTGGTGGGCCTTTCAAATATGTCTTTGCATAGTTATATCAGCGTGCGTGCAGTTTTACGTTACCCTGCACGTACGGTGCTCCATCTCACGTTCCTTTATGCTGTCCGTGAACACACTAAACATATGCCGCCATTTTGCACTATTACCCTTTATACCACTTCTTAGTGCTGTATGGTGGGGGCTCACACCTGTGGAAGGCAGAAGACAACTTGCAGTAAATGATTCTGTCCTTCTACTAGGTGGGTCCTGGGGATTGAACTCAGGTCATGAGGTTTGACAACAAGCACCCTTACCCATGGTGCCGGCCGCTCTGTTTTCAATGTCTAACAGTTTTTAGTGATAGGGTAATATTTTACTTAACTGATAGCTGTTAAGTTACACAGCTATTCTAACTTCTCAACATTGTAATTAATGTAATTCATGTTTTAGTGCTTCTACTACGCTTTGGAATTTGTTTTTTTTTAAAAGTTTTTTTTTTTTTTTTTCCCGTTGCTTTTGTTGGTATTTATTTTCAGACTGAAGTAATGACTTGGTTGTTAAAAGTGCTTACTGCTCTTGCAGAGGACCCAGGTTCAGTTCCCAGCACCTCCGTAGTGGCTCACAGCTCTCTGTAACTCCAGTTCTACGAGTCCTGACTGTTTTTTGATCTCTGAGGGCTCCTACATGCGTGTGATGTACATACATACACATTAATTAAATAAAGAGAAAGGAATAATTTCATGTATATCATATACTTTGACTATATTACTCCCTCATATACTTCCTTTTTCCCTCTTCCCATGAGACATGAATTCCTTTCTTACTCTAGTCTCTTTTTGGCTTTCACATGATATATGTATTTCACATACATACACATATACACACGCACATGCTATGTTATATGTATCTACATATATTTGATATCAATAGCTATCTATGATATATATACATATATGATATATATGTGTATGTATCTGGTTTTAGGTATCTGCACAAAATCTAGGGTAACTAATGAGTAATGACATGCAGTATTCCTCTTTCTGAGTTTAGTCTATTCATTTAAGGTGAAGATCTCTAGATGCATCTATTTTCTAAACAATGATGTACCTTCATTCTTATGGCAGTATAAAACTCAGTTATGCATATATGTTATATTTTCTTTATCTGTTCATCTCTCAGTGGATACCTAAGCTGACTCCAAAGCTTGACCTTTACCAATGGTACTGCACGTGCACAGCAGGACGTGCACGTACGGCTGAGATGCTGAGAGCCCGTCAGCTGTAAACCCAGAAGTGTAAACCCGCTCAGGATGGCGGGGCCCATGGTCGTTCTGGTTTCAGTTTTTGAGAAGCCTCCACAATAGCTGTACGTAATTTACGCCCCACGGGCAGTTTGTAAGGGTCCCTCACTTTGCATTATTGGTTTCATTTGTCTGGCTCTCTTTTCTCTTCATGGTAGCCATTCCTTTAGATAGATTGTGAGTTGAGTATAGTTTTAATCTTTTTCCTCAGGTTTTGAAGTTCTTCATATATTCTGATGTTAAGTTACCACCGGATGTGTGGCTAGCGAGGAGTTTTCTCCCAATCTGTGAGCCTTCTGTCTGTGTAGATGCTTTTGTATCTTCACGTGAAATCCATCCCATTTCTCAGTTCTTGGAATGCTTTTCAGAACGATTAAAGTCCTTTGCAGGAAGCCCCTGCTTGTATCTTGTAGTGTTTCCTTGAAGCGATTTCAGTATTTCAGGACCTACGTTAAGGTCTTTAGTCAATTTCAGTTGATTTTGTACAGAGAGAGGCAGAGGGTCTAGTTTGTTTTTTCCCCGCATGTGGGTATCCAGTTTCCTCAGCTCCATTTCATGAAGGAGTGTGAGCAACAGCCGAGTAAGCCCGGGGAAGGGAAGCCAGAAGCAGGGCGACTCGGTGGTTTTTATCCAAGTTCTTCCTGCCTGGAGTCCCCACCTTGGTTTCCTTCAGTGATAGACCGTGGCCTATAAATCAAGTAAATCCTCTCCTACCCCGCATTGCTTTTGGTCAGTGTTTTATCACAGCAACAGAAAGCAGACAGGGTAGTGGTGCTCAAGGTACTTTGGCGTGCTCCCTAACTTTAGCTTTCATGAGAGTGTGTCAGAGAGTGAATTCCTCCCATTTTAGAGAGGTACACATTAAGGCAGTAAGTAGTGAGGTAAGTTACTCAGTTCCTCATGGCCCTAAAGTGGCAAAACTAGAATTTGAAGCGGAGATTCGGACTTTCGTGTGTCTTTGGGCTGGAGGGACGCTCGGTGGGTAAGGGAACTTGCTGCTGAGGTATAGATATATATGGCCCCCAACCTGTGTTCTTAGTTTCTGGCTGAAGCTCCCTAGGGCGGTAAAACACAGGCAGTTGTTGGTGTGTAGACGTCGCCTTTGTTTTCTTACTTTGCTCAGTAGGACTCCAGATTTCCGTTGTGACCGTGGCGTTCCTGTGATGCGTGCTTTTGCAAGCCTTGGTAGATGAATCTTTGGTAGGTAATTGTCTAGGAGAGTCCCCTTGTATGGAAGTAATGATGTCTGGAGTCAGCAAGTGAGTGACACCTTCAAGCAGGTTCGGAGACACCTCATTAATTGCTAGCACAGCCTCTGTCTCATCGAGAGCCCCCCTTGCCGGGTAGCTACAGGGCCATTGCTGCGGACAGTCATGGTGGCAAGGAAGAGGTAGGCTTTATTTCCTTTGGGGGACTACAGACTTTAGGATAAATATATAAGATTTGCAGATGCTTGTATAGTTTCTCTGGGTACCAGTGTACTGATAGTTTATAAAATTTTCCTATTGGGAGACCAACACAGTCCGTATTTTCTTGTTCACTTTAAACAGCAAAATATCATTTTCTCATTTGCTGTAATACCAGTGGCATGTTTGTTTGATAAGATGCTTGTTTTGTGTTTCCATTCCAAAAGGTTGGTACACATTGCTCTCTTAGTCAACATTAAGCCATATTCCAGCTTAGTTACTATAACCCTTTGAAACCCAGTCTCAGTCTTTGAGTAGGAGAGACTTGACATGACAAGGCTCTGTGTGTTGACCTCTGCACGTACACTTGCCGTCTCACATGCAAATAATAAAAACATTAGCCCGGAACACTTTGCATTGCTTTTCTCCTTGGCAAAACGCAAAACACTTTAAAAATATTCCTGGAGATTCAGACTATACATATTGATAAACTGTTTTCCATGAAGTGGAGGTTCTGTGCTATGACAAAGTTGGGTTTGAGATGTAAAGAGATAATATTCTACTTAAAGTGCATGAATCTCAAAGACTCTATTTTTCTGATAATATTTTATATTTGTGCTGGTTAGTTGTCTTTTGTTTGTTTCTGTCAACTTGACACAAGCTAGGGCCTTCTGGAAGGAGGAAACTTCCACTGAGGTGATGTTTTCCTTCCTCAGTTTGGCCAGTACAGAGCTGGGGTGTGTGTGGGGGGTGGGGCGGGGCGTTTTCTTGATAACTGATTGCTGTAGGAGGACTCAGCCCACGGTGGGAGGGGCCACCCCTGGGCAGGTGACCCTAGGGTAGATAAGAAAGCAAACTGAACAAGCCAGGAACAGGAGCACTCCTCCACCGCCTCTGCTTCTGTTTCTGCACTCAGGTTCCTGCCCTGCCCTCCCTCTATGACTGACTATGAACTGTAGCCCGAAATCAACTCTGATTATAAACTGCATGCTGAACAAATTTCCCCAGCTTGCTTTTTGGTCATGGTGTGTTATCACAGCCATAGAGACCTAACGAGAACAATATTTTTCCATTTCTCTGCCTTGGAAATGGAATGAAGCCTTAGCCCTGTCACCGTGTCTAGACTGACTGAGGACTTTGCTAGTTGAACATGTTAAGAATGAGAGTTACTTTCCTCTGCTCCCAAGGGACCGGGGAGTCACTGGGCACAGGGCTCCTAAGGGTTATTTGGGAGTTATTTGTATGGCTCCTGCCCTGCACAGCCGCCCCAGCTAGAGAGACCCCATTTCTCAGTGACATGAAAACCATCTGCTCACAGCTAGTGTCTGGCTTGCTCGGAGGTTCAGTCCTTTTCAGACCATGTTGTCCATGTCCGTGCCCTTCCCTTCCTGCCTTTGTATGATGTACAGGATCCTGTGTGATCTATGTGTCCCCGTTGCTGGATCAGAGACTAGCTACGCATTTCTCCAGTCAGAGCAACTGTGGCTTCTCTGGGGGAGAAATCAACGCTTGCGTGCATGTACTTTTCAGCGCTGCCCTTCTGGATTTTGGCTGTTAGAATGCCACTGAGCAATAAAGTCTTAGTAGGCCACTTTACTTTTAATAATAGGGGAGGCTATACTCGGCATCACTTTTAGACAGCAAAGGTGTTAATCTGAAACCTGCCGCTTAGAAAATCACCCCCTCAGTTATCGGATGTGATGGTACGCCCCTTTGAGGTGGGCAGATCTCCGAGTTTGAAGGCTATGTAGTGAGTGAGAGAGACCTTATCTCAAAAATAAAACCAGTTCTCTTGGAAGATTAGTCAAATTGCTCAGAAAGAACAGCACATATAATTTAGATAATAAATGGCTTATATAATATATATTTATAAATGTGTATTATCCAAAGTAAAGTCTAGTAAAGAATAAGCTATATGTAGGAAAATCATAACTTTATAGTGTTTTAGATGATATGAAAGAGTATCTTGAACTTCTATAGGTTGGCGAACGGTACCACTTTTCTGTACCTTCAGTATAATGACCCAGTAAGTGAGTAATTGTCTGAGGGTTTTAGGCTCCAATAGAGCTATTTTTTCCCTTTTAAAAAGAAAAACTTACGCCTTCCTGTATATCTTCACTTTGAGGAAATTTACTCTGGAAGATAATTTATAAAGATATAAAGCAGAATAAATAGGAGCTTTTGGAGGTAATAGTAAGTTGAGTTTACCTGACGGTTTTAAAAGTCAGTTTTGGGAAGATAATGATAATACCATATTAGAATCATTATTTTTACCCTATGTGCCAGGTATCACTTAGGATATATAGAAGGGAATACAGAGATAGGCACAAGCCTGGTAACTTTTACTTATACTGCATACAAGTTTATATTTGCCTGCTGTTTCCTCGCTGTGGCTTGAGGACCCAGGGGGATTTTATTTTCCTGTGTTTTCAGAAGAGAGACCAGTAGGCAGTCTGCCTGTTTGCCGTCCTGGTGGCTCTGCTGAGCATTTGTACAGTGCGCTCAGGCCTAACCTGTTTTGGTAAAAGTGTTGTTCTGGGTTTGTTCAAGTGTGAGACTCAAAAGGCAGCTACTAATTCTAGAAAAGGAAACTACTGTTTTTAGCAGAGGGATCCAAAGGAACTCCTAAGAGCAAAGACCGGAGAGCCTAAAGCTGCCAGAGAGCTGCAACCTGCGCCTCCCGTTAGAGTCACAGGCCCTCCTGTGGTTCATGGTGCTGCATAGAGACAGGAACTGTTTATTCCCAAGGCTGTTGTAGTGCAGACAGATTTAGACATGAAAAATCGCAGGCGAGTATGCATTTTGGAATATTGCTTAAAAGGAAATTCTTTGAAAAGACAAATAATGTTTTGTTTTGTTGTCCCCTCTGAAAAAGGGTTCCTCTGCACAGAGAAACCCTGTCTTGAAAAACCAAAGTCGGATAAGAGTGTTTGTGCTTTGCCAGAGAGATGTCCTCACTCCTGGTGCAAGTAGGGATAAAGACAATCACTCTCTTCAGTCAAAAGAAATCAGCATTGATATCATCTAGGAGTCCACAATCCGGCCTCATCAGGTTCCACTGAGGCGTAGTCAACACACAGTGAGTTCCTTATTTAATTATGCAGTTTGATCAGCTTTGTACAGAGTTGTGGAGCCATTACGGCAGCCCGGTAACCTCTGCCCTCCTCCGCTGCCCTCTGTCGTGGGACAGCCAGTAGTCTGCCTTTCACTACCATAGTTGGTGTGTATTCTAGAACAATTTCTGTTCGTGTAAGCACACAGTGCGTATTTTTTCCTTTCCCTGTACTCAGCACAGTCATTTTGAGATCCCTGTTGTTTCACCTCTCAGTAATTCAGTCACTTGTGAAATGATGCTCTAGTTTGTAGTTCATCATTAAAATTAAAGAGAGATTTATTTATTTTTATTTTGTGTGTTTTGTCTGTCTGTCTGTATGTATGTATGTATATATATATGTATGTATATATGTGTGTATATATATATATATATATATATATATATA
>JADRCD010039131.1:0-19074 GCA_019843815.1 Montemys delectorum | reverse complement strand
TATATATATATATATATATATATATATATATATATATATATATATATATATATGACTGGCAGGATTCCTGCACAAGCGCTGGCAGACCACAATGCTCCAGCAGGGTAATCTCAGCTCAGCAGTCTCTCTGGGCTAGAGCTCCTGAGTCCCTGGGCAGATTGTTGCCATGCCAGCCCCATGCAACTGTCCACCCTGTGGTCAGCTGTCACACCACCCATCAAGCCAGTAGAAACAAAAATCTTGAATGTTATAATTAATCAATCAGATTTATGTATTAATAAATTCTTAATTTACAAGATGTCAATACAATAATTTCAGAACCAATTGATAATGATAAATGCTTTATCCCAATTACTCTAATTTTATGATATCATAACTACCTGTAGCCATGTCAGTTCAGGTTCTTCATCCTGTCAGTCCTCCTCCATCTTGGTCTTCCCCTTTCCTTGAGTCCCTGTAATTCTTACCTGTGCCTTCCATTTCTCTGTTCAATCACAGGCCTCCTGCTGCACTAATATTTTAGTGTGATTGGACAGGGAAAATTCTGTCACATGTTCCCATCCTTTCACCTTTTAAACAGGTCTGCTGCGTATATGGTGTGATTTTCATTCTATTATTTTCGAGGATGCACAACTTGAAACATAGGCACACATACATGGGGGGGTCATAAATTTATTCACAGTGTGAATAAGCTCATAATGCTTTCTGATTCACTATAAGAAATATGGTCTTAGCTGGGCAGTGGTGGCGCATGCCTTTAATCCTAGCATGTGGGAGGCAGAGGCAGGCAGATAGCTGACTTTGAGGCCGGCCTCGTCTACAGAGTGAGTTCCAGGACAGCCAGGGTTATACAAAGAAACCTTGTCTCTCAAAAAAAAAAAAGCCAAAAAAAAAAAATGAAATATGGCCTTTATTACTTGAAACATCTACACTGGGAGGTCCAAGCTTTAAAGCCAGAGAAGAGGTTAGAGAGATGGCCAGTGGTTAAGAGCACTCGTTGGCCTTCTAGAGGACCTGATTTCGGTTCTCAGACTGACATCTTGATGCTTACCACCTGTGAGTTCAGGTCCAGAAGATTCAATACCCTCTATTGGCCTCTGTTGTTGGCCACACACACACACACACACACACACGCTATTATTCCTTACTGGTCCCATTGGTATAGACAAATCAGGTCCTTGTACTTTAGAGTCATTCACTACCCATCTCTATGATTTCACAGAAGCTCCTAGCCTCCTGGCTATCAATTCCCATCATGTAAGACAATCAGAGGTTAACATGATATCATCAATATACTGGCACTTTATAGAGGGTCAGAGAAATTCTAAGGTGTCAAGTTCCTAACTACTATACCATGGGGCTGTGAAAATACCCCTGGGGAAAATAATGACTGCACACTGTCCACTTTTTCAGGGGAAAAAAAAAGTCCTTTTCAATCTCCTGGGAAATATAAATGGAGAAAAAAGTATTGGCCAAGTAACTTCATAGTGGTACCTACCCAGAGTCAGAATCAATTGGTTCATTAGGTCTCCCATCAATGACAAGTCTACACACAGGAGTTAGGGCTCTTCTCTCAGCTCTGGATAATCCACAACAGTTCTTCAAGTGCCACCTGAGTCCATTCAGGCTCCATGGGGACACTGTAGTAGCTATGTACTATCCCTATTGTGCTAGCCATTTCTAAATGCAGAATAGTTTGATTGGTTTCTTCAATCCCCTACATGATACTGGCATACAAGAACCACCATTCTTGGGTTTGTTAGTATTTGTAGGGGAGATGTGAGTTCCCTTACAAAATGTTCACACCTAGGATATACCTAGTCACTGGACAAACATTCATCTATATTCTGTATAAGAATAGGATGGCTTACATTTGGTGAGTCCTGCATGTTCACAATACATGCCATAGCCCTGGCAGTGCCTGCCCAATCAAACATGCTAAGCAACAATGCAGTGCTAGAAACTGAACATTCTGGGGGCTCATTGTGCCTAAAGCAGGATGTAATAACCTTGAAACACCCAAAATTATCTCCCCAAGCAACTCTGCAGTGTCAATACTCACCAAACATAACCCCATGCATTTAGGATCCAAACAGAATTCCCTCCAGCTAGACGTGATTCCTCTGATTCTCAGTAAGATC
The DNA here is from genome assembly GCA_019843815.1 of Montemys delectorum. Taxonomy (NCBI): domain Eukaryota; kingdom Metazoa; phylum Chordata; class Mammalia; order Rodentia; family Muridae; genus Montemys; species Montemys delectorum. The sequence continues at coordinate 16,933 of JADRCD010039131.1, read as the reverse complement.
TGTGCTCAGTTAGCTCATTATTCTTGCCAACAATTTTTTTCATTTATATATTTTTAATGATCATCACCACAGGGCACAGCTTCCTTATAGTTTGTCCAATCGTCAATGGAAGTATCTTTTATATATGTGTGTATATATACACACACATATATATGTACACATATATATAAATTATATATATATAAAGATTTCTTTCTTTTTCTTTCTTTTTTAATAATTAATTTATTTTTTATCACTTTACATCCTGATCACAGTTCCTTCACACTCCTGTCCTCCCAATTGCACCTTTACAAATCCCTCTCACATTGCCCCCTCTTCTTACCTTCAGAAAATGGGGGCCCCCCTTGGGTACCACCTAACCCTGGGACATCTGGTACCAGCAGAACTAGGCATCTGTTCTCCAAGTGATGCTCAACATGGTAGTTCAGGTAGGGGAAAGGTATCCAATGATAGACAACAGAAACTAAGATAGCCCCAGCTTCACTTGTTAGCAGACTCACATGAATGCCAAACTGCATATTTGCTACAAATGTGTAGAGGGTCTAGATCTAGGCCCTGCATTGTTTCTGGTTGGTAGCCAGGATAGTTAACTCTGTAGGTCTTCTTGTGGTGTCCTTGCTCAATTCTATCCCCAACTCTTCCACAAGACACCTTGACCTCTCCATGATATTTGGCTGTAAGTCTCTGACAAATATGTAGGTCAATGGAATAGATATGAAGATCCAGACATAATTCCACATACTTTGGAAGTCTGAGTTTTTAAATAGATTACAAAAATTCACACCAGTGAAAAGACAGCATGTGTAACCAATGATACTGCTTAAATTGGATGACTGTTGTCAAAGAAAGAAAATAGACTTATATCTATAACTCTGAACAAAACTCAACTCAAAATGGATCATGGATTTCAATATAAGACCCCTGAACCTGATAGAACAGAGGATGGAAAACTGTATTGAACTACCTTCATAGCAAAGAACTTTATAAATAGGACACCAGTAGCACAGGTTCTGAGGGCAACAAGAAGAGGAATATCATGAAGCTAAAGAACTTTGATAAAGCAAAGTACACCACCATTTGCCCATACTGGTAACCCACAGAATAGAAAACAAATTTATACTAAATATAAATCTGATAAAAAGTTAGTATGTAGAATATATAATAAACTAAAAAAAAACTGAACATGAAACAAATAAACCAGTTTAAAAAGAGGTACAGAACCAAGCAGAAAGTTGCCACACGCAAAAACGTGGAATGACCGAGAGACATTTAAAAAATGTTCAATGTCCTTATGCATCAGAGAAATGCAAATTATAAATACATTGAAATTTATGTTTCTCCAGTAAGAATGGTCAAGATTATTAAAACAAGTGGCAATTTTATTGGCAAAGATGTGTGGGAAAGGAAAAAAATATATTTTGCTTTTGGGATTGAACACTGCTGGATCCAGTTTAGAAACCACTGTGGAAGGTCTGTGAAAGGTTGAAATTGAGGTAAAAGAAGTCCAAAACATGCGGTGGAAAAAGAAAGCATCTTCAATACATGGTATTGGTCTCCCTGGCAGTTGGTATGAAGAAAATGAAGATAGATCCATATCTATCACCTTACAGGAAGCTCATGTTCAAGTGGGCCAAGGATCTCAACATAAAATCAGATAGAATCAAATAGAAGAGAAAATGGGAACACAAAATGCAAAAAGCTCAAAATATTCCTCAAAACATTCCAGAAAATAGAAACAGAAGGATCACTACTTAATTGATTCTATGAAGTCACAATTACTCTGATACCTAAACCATACAAGAACCCCATCAAAAAAAGAGAACATCAGACCAATCTCACTTATGAATATCAATACAAAAGTACTCAATGAAATTCTTGCAAACTGGATTCTAGAACCCTACAAAACCATCATTCATCATGATCAAGCAAGCTTCATCCCAGGGATGGAGGGATGGTTCAATACATAAAAATTCATTAACAGAATCTACTATATAAACAAACTCAAAGTAAAAAAAAAAAAAAAGCAAAAAAAAATAATCACATATTCATTTCATAAGATACTGAAAAAGCATTTGACAAAATTCAACATCCCTTCGTGGTAAAAGGTCTTGGAAAGGTCAGGAATTCAAGGCCAAACATAGTAAAAGTTATATACACCAAACCAGTAGCCAACATCAAACTAAATGGAGAGAAACTTGAAGCAATCCCACTAAAATCAGGGACTAGACAAGGCTGCCCACTCTCTTCCTACCTATTCAATATAGTACTTGAAGTTCTAGCTAGAGCAATTAGACAACAAAAGGAGGTCAAAGGGATACAAATTGGAAAGGAAGAAGTCAAAATGTCACTATTTGCAGATGTTATGATCATATACTTAAGTGAACCTAAAAATTCCCTCAGAAAACACCTACAGTTGATAAACACTTTCAGCAAAAGTGGCATTTCTCTACACTGGGTCATCAAGCCTTCAGAGGACCAAGAGCCTCCCCTTCCATTGATGCCAGAAAAGGCCCCTTCGGCTCCTTCAGTCCTTCCAATAACTTCTCAATTGGGGTCCCTGTGCTCAGTTCAATGGTTTGCTGCAAACATCCACATCTGTATTGGTTAAGATCTGGTAGAGCCTCTCACAAGATAGCTGTATCAGGCTTCTGTCAGTAAGCACTTCTTGGCATGAGCAATAGTGTCGGGGTTTAGTGTCTGCATGTGGGATGGATCCCTACGTGGGGCAGTCTCTGGATGGACTTTCCTTCAATCTCTGCTCTACTCTTTGTCCCTGTATTTCCTTTAGACAAGAGCAATTCTGGATGTGCCGCAGGCCGGCCAATCTGAGCCTCCCTCAACCCACGGGAGAAACGGGGTCCTAGTCAGGTTGACGAGGCGTAGGCGAAGAAATGATGGCAGAGATGACACATGCAGTATAGGATCTGAATGTATTTCTTAAAAATGGCATCAGACTTTTACAGTCATTGCAAAAGAGAAATGATAAATCTGGCAGCTTAGTAATTAAGGTACATTTGAGGCTACCTGAAACACACTGAATCTAAAGTAATTGCCATCTCCTCTGGATAGGCTCTGCATACCCCTGGACCCAAGCACTCTGGGCCCCAGGGGACTGTGGCCTAAGTTTTAGTGTGAGTCTCCATCCAAGAAGTCCAAGAGAGTCCAAGAGAGTCCAAGAGAGTGCACAAGTTCAAGAGAGAGCACAAAGTGAGAAGCAGGCTTATATGGTATACAGGAAACAGGGTAAAAGACAAGAGTCACGTAGATGGTCGGGGGTCAAAAGGATCAGAGTGCAGGACTGTAGTCAAGTAGGCAAGTGACCCCTACTCAAGGTCAGTAGGTAGGTAGCCAGGTGTGAAGCAGGAGGAAGAGCAGTTGAGCCCTCCCTGCTGAGGCTATTTTGTTATTCCTATGCTAATTTCCTGATTAATTCCCTGATTCTGCTGGAGGTAAGACTTGGATAGTCCGATTTGGCATTTTCTGTTAATTCTCTGGGTCTCCCTGGCTGGAGGCATGCACCTGGAAGTTCTGACCTAACCGTTCTAGTTAATATCCTTGAGTTTCTAGTATGTAAAACAGTTCTGACTATTGTGAGGGTGACCAAAGGAATGAGGAATGAGCTTGACCTCTGTTGCTAACTCTAAGGGCAGAACCTGTCTGACAGGCAGATTCCTTGAGAGAAATTCCTAATAAATTAGGATATATTGGAAACATCGTGCTGGCCAGGAAACAATGCCCAATCTTAGCCATAAATGAATCATTTCTTGGGGTACCTTTATGCCTAAATATGAGGGCATGTTGACGATTGGAAAGACTGATCTCAAACACGTCTGAGTTAGGAGATGCCAGCAACTACCTTGACTAGCCAGGAGGCACAGATACCCTTTTGGGTCCTTAAAAACCTTCATCAGGTTTTTAAGCCTGATACTGCAGACGTAACTGGCGTAGACGAGTGTGTGTGGCATGGGTGAAAATTTTGGAGATGGGTGGGTGGCCTCTTTCCTCAACTGGGGGCCATTCCTAACCTCTGGATATGTTCCCGACAGGATCTCCATCCCCTTTGTGGTATATTTCTGCTAATGTCATCCCCGTGGTGTCCTGGGAGGCTCTTGCTTTCATGACATCTGGGATGTTCTGCTTGCTACCTTCAATTCCCCATCCATCATTGCTACACAACTCTGTTCAATTTCCTGACCCTCTGTATATCTCCTCCATCTTCTCCTGTACCTGATTCTTCTCCTCTTTTTCCCTCCACCTCTTTTCTTCCTCCCAAATCCCTCCCACGCTCTACTTACCTTGATTATTTTGTTCACCCTTGTAAGTAGGACTGAAGCATACACTCTTTGCTCTTCCTTCCTCTTCAGCTTCATGTGGTCCTTGAATTCAATGCTCTTTGCCCAATACCCACTTATCAGTGAGCACATACCACGTGTGGTCTTTTGTGCCTGAGTTAACTCATTCAGGATAATATTTTCTAGATCCACACATTTGCCTGCCAATTTCATGAAGTCATTGTTTTTAATAGCTGAGAAGTATTCCATTGTGTAAATGTACCACATTTTCTGTATCCATTCCTCTGTTGAGGGACATCTGGGTTGTTTCCAGCTTCTGGCTATTATAAATAAGGCTGCTATGAACATAGTGGAGCATGTGTCTTTATTACATGTTGGAGCATCTTCTGGGTATATGCTCAGGAGTGGTATAGCCAGGTCCTCTGGTAGTACTATGTCCAATTTCTGGAGGAACTTCCAAACTGATTTCCAGAGTGGTTGTACCATCTTGCAATCCCACTAGCAATGGAGGAGTGTTCCTCTAACTCCAAATTCTTAACAACATATGCAGTCATGTGAGTTTTTTTCTTTTTATCTTAGCCATTCAGACTGCTTTTAGGTGAAATCTCAGGATCATTTTGATTTGTATTTCCCTGATGACTAAGGATGTTGAACATTTCTTTAGGTGTTTCTCTTCCATTTGGAGTTTTCTTAGCTAAGAATTCTCTGTTTAGCCTTTTCCCTATTTTTTTTTAACAGGGTTATTTGGTTCTCTGGAGCCTAGCTTTTTGGGTTCTTTATTAGAACTCTATTGGATGTGGGATTGGTAAAAATCTTTTCCAAACCTGTTGGTTGTTGTTTTACCCTATTGACAGTGTCCTTTGCTTACATTAGCTTTGCAATTTTATGAGATCCCATTTGTTGATTCTTGATCTTAAAGCATAAGCCATTGGTGTTCTGTTCAGGAAAATTTCCCCTGTGCCCATATGTTCAAGGCTCTTCCCCACTTTCTCTTATATTAGTTTCACTATAGCTGCTTTTATGTGGAGGTCTTGTTCCACTTGGACTTGAGCTTTGTACAAGGAGATAAGAATGGATCAATTTGCATTCTTCTATTGCTGACCTCCAGTTGGACCAGCACCATTTGCTGAACATGCTGTCTTGTTTGTGATTATTGTGAAGGGTGACATTTTCTTAATTTCTTTCTCAGTCTGTTTATCCTTTGAGTATAGGAAGGCTACTAATTTGTTTGAGTAAATTTTATATCCAATCACTTTGCTGAAATTGTTTAGCAATTCAGGAGTTCTCTGGTGAAATTTTTGAAGTCACTTAAGTATAGTATCATATGATCTGCAAAGAGTGATATTTTGACTTCTTCCTTTCCAATTTGTATTCCTTCGACCTTCTTTTGTTATCTAACTGTTCTAGCTAGAACATCAAGGAATATATAGAATAAATAGTGAGAGAGTGGACAGCCTTGTCTAGTCCCTGATTTTAGTAGGATTGCTTCAAGTTTCTCTCCATTTAGTTTGATGTTGGCTACTCGTTTCCTGTATATAGCTTTTACTATGTTTGGCTATGGGCCTTAAATTCCTGATCTTTCCAAGACCTTTTACCATGAAGGGATGTTGAACTTTGTCAAATGCTTTTTCAGTATCCAATGAAATGATCATGTTGTTTTCTACTTTGAGTTTGTTTATGTAGTAGATTATGTTGATGGATTTCTGTATGTTGAACCATTCTTCCATCCCTGGGAAGAAGCTTTCTTGATTGTGGTGAATGATTGTTTGTAGCAATCTTGGATTCAGTTTGTGAGAATTTTATTGAGTATTTTTGTATCGATATTGATAAGGGAAATATGTATGAGGTTCTCTTTCTTTGTTGGGTTTTTGTGTGGTTTTGGTATCAGCGTAACTATGGCTTCATAGAACTAATTGGGTAGTATTCTTTCTCTTTTTATTTTGTGAAATAGTTTGAAGAGTATTGGTTTTAAGTCTTCTTTGCAGGTCTGATAGAATTCTGCACTAAACCCATCTGGTCCTGGGATTTTATTTATTTATTTATTTATTTATTTATTTATTTATTTATTTATTTATTTTGGTGGGTTGGAAGATTTTAATGACTGCTTCTATTTCTTTAGGGGTTTGGGGACTGTTTATATGGCTTATCTGATCTTGATTTAACTTTGACACCTGGTATCTCTATAGAAAATCATCCATTTCATCCAGATTTTCCAGTTTTGTTGAATATAGGCTTTTGTAGTAGGATTTGATGATTTTTTTAATTTCCTCAGTTTCTGTAGTTACATTTGCCTTTTCAGTTCTGATTTTGTTAATTTGGATACTGCCTGTGTTCCCTCTGGTTAGTCTGGCTAAGGCTTTGTCTTATCTTGTTGATTTTCTCAAAGAACTACTCCTGGTTTTCTTGATTTTTTGTATAACTCTTTTTGTTTCTATTTGGTTAATTTCAGCCCTGAGTTTGATTATTTCCTGCCATCTACTCCTCTTGTTTGTATTTGCTTCTTTTTGTTCTAGAGCTTTCAAGTGTGTTGTCAAGCTGCTAGTGTAAGCTTTCCCCAGTTTCTTTTTGGAGGCACACAGAGCTATGAATTTTCCTCTTAATGAGCTTAGTAGATTTTCATTGGGTCCCATAAGTTTGGGTATATTGCACCTTTATTTTCATTAAATTCTAACAAGTCTTTAATTTCTTTCTTTACTTCTTCCTTGGAGAAGTTATCATTGAGTAGAGACTTGTCCAGCTTCCATGTGTATGTGAGCTTTCCGTTGTTGGGATTTGTTGTTGTTGTTACTGAAGACCAGCCTTAGTCTATGCATCATAGGATGTATGGGATTATTTCAATTGAGGCCTGTTTTATGACCAATTATAGGGTCAATTTTGGAGATGGTACCATGAGGTGCTGAAAAAAGGTACAGTCTTTTGTTTTATAGTGAAGTGTTTTATAGATATTTGTTAAGCTCATTTGGTCCATAACGACTTCTGTTAGTTTCACTGTGTTTCTGGTTAGTTTCTGTTTCCATGATCTCTCCATTGATAAGAATGGGGTGTTGAAGTGTCCCACTATTATTGTGTGAGGTGCAATGTGTGCTTTGAGCTTTAGTAAACTTTCTTTTATGAATATGGGTGCCCTTGCAATTGGAGCATAGATGTTCAGAATTGAGAGTTCATCTTGGTAGAGTTTTTCTTTGATAGAGTATGAAGTGTCCTTCTTTGTCTTTTTTTGATAACTTTTGGTTGAAAGTTGGTTTTATTTGATATAGAATGGCTACTCCACCTTGTTTCCTGGGACCATTGGCTTGGAAATTTTTTTTTCTAGACTTTTATTTTGAGGTAGAATCTATCTTTTCACTGAGGTGGGTTTCATGTATGCAACAAAATGCTGGCTCCTGTTTATATATCCAGTCTGTCAGTCTATGTCTTTTTATTGAGGAATTGAGTCCATTAATGTTAAAAGATATTAAGGAATAGTGATTGTTGCTTCCTGTTATTTTTGTTGTTAGAGGTGGAATTATGTTTGTGTGGCTATCCTCTTTTGGGTTTATTGACAGAAGATTACTTTCTTGATTTTTCTAGGATGTAGTTTCCCTTATTGTGTTTGTGTTTTCCATCTATTATCCTTTGTAGTGCTGGTTTTGTGGAAAGTTATTGTGTAAAGTTGATTTTGTCATGGAATATCTTGGTTTCTCCTTCTATGGTAATTGAGAGTTTTGCTGGGTATAGTATCCTGGGCTGGTATTTGTGTTCTCTTAGGGTCTGTATGACATCTACCCAGATTTTCTAGCTTTCATAGTTTCTGGTCAGAAATCTGGTATAATTGTGATTGGCTGACTTTATATGTTACTTGATCTTTTTCCTTTACTACTTTTAATATTCTTTCTTTGTTTTGTGCTTTTGGTGTTTTGATTATGTGACAGGAGGAATTTCTTTTCTGGTCCAAGATATTTGGAGTTCTATAGGCTTCTTGTATGTTTATAGTCATCTCTTTCTTTAGGTTAAGGAAGCTTTCTGCTATAATTTTGTTGAAGATATTTACTGGCCCTTTAATTTGGGAATTGCCACTCTCTTCTATATCTGTTATCCTTAGATTTGGCCTTCTCATTGTGTCCTGGATTTCCTGGATGTTTAGGGTTAGGAGCTATTTGCATTTTTCATTTTCTTTGACAGTTATGTCAATGTTTTTTATGGTATCGTCTGCACATGAGATTCTCTCTGTATTCTGTTATCTCTTGTTTTCTGTTGGGGATGCTTGCACCTAGGACTCCTGATCTCTTGTCTAGGTTTTCTATCTCCAGAGTTGTCTTCCTTTGTAATTTCTTTATTGTTTCTATTTCTATTTTTAGATCCTGGATGGTTTTGTTCAATTCCTTCATCTCTTCATTTGTGTTTTCTTGTAATTATTTAAGGAATTTTTGTGTTTCCTCTTTAAGGGCTTGTGCCTGTTTACCTGTGCTTTTCTGTATTTCTTTAAGGGAGTTATTTATGTCCTCCTTAAATTCCTCTATCATTATCATCCGATGTAATTTTAAATCAGAGTCTTGCTTTTATGGTATCTTGGGGCATCTATGGCTTGTTGTGGTGGGAGAACTGGGTTCTGATGATGCCAAGTTAGCCTTAGTTTCTGTTGATTATGTTCTTGCTCTTGCCTCTAGCTGTCTGGCTATCTGTGGTGTAGCTGGTCTTACTGTCTCTGACTGTTCATGTAAGCCTGTGTGTCAACATTCCTGGGAGACCAGTTCTCCCCAGGAGGAATTTGCATATGTAGAACTGTGGCACAGCTTTAGCTCCGGAGTGCAGATAGAAACTGACAGGATCCTGTCTCAGGCTGCTCCTCTGTTCCTGTGTCCTGAGGGCCTTGGGTGGGTCCTTCAGATTAGAAGTGGTGATCCTCTGCTCATAGGTGTGTCAGCACTTCTGGGAGACTAGCTTTCTGCAACCAGGACCCAGGTATGGGCTTTTCTTTTGCTTGGAATATTCTGTAATTTGATGTAGTAATAAATGATATATTTAGCAACACTATTTATAGAAGTCTTTTCAAATCATGAAACTCAATGACCAATGTATATATTTTTAAGACATACAAATCACAAGCCTCAGAATAATTGTAGGGGAATAAAGGAGAAATGAGTCAGACCTAGGTGACATTAAACACAAGTTTGTGTTTCCTTTTGATTGCACTGGTCTCAATTGTGCTGAGCTATCTGCCAGGGTTTTAATATGCAACAGAGCAGTATAACAGACTCTTTCATGGGCACTATGCAGTAGTCTGCTTTCCAACATTTAGAGGGCTAAGAAGCTCTTTCAGAGTTTTCTGTCTCAAAACCGCACAGATATATGCTGATGTTAGACCCTACAATTTAAGAAAATTGTGTATTTAAAAAACATGAATCTATTCCATTCAAGGATGATATTAGATAAAACACTAGGAAGAAAAGCAAGTTAGCTTGTGTTTTAAAAATCAGTCATTGTGGTATTTATATTTGTCCCACCATTGTCAATTAATAACTAAATGTTTTGTGAGATAGAGCCCTACATGAGACTTAGAAACCAGGTCTGTTATTGGCATGAGGTTTTCTGATTGGGGGCTTCACATTTAGAAAAGCTGCTCTCTTTTGTTATTAAGTACATCATGTATAAAGGCCAGTGACTGTTCTGCTTAGTTCTTTTAATGATTTTTAGTGTTTCAAAGCATAAAAGCCACAGAAAATATTCTATTTCTTCCATTTTTTTAATATTTGGTAAGTAATATGTATCAAAAAGCCAAGGAAAATACGCAAATTAGTTAAATATATTTTATTGCAGAAAATAAAACATATAACTGGATATTAATCTTATCACAAAACTCTCCACAGATTAATTTAATTAGTATAGATATACATTTATTTATGAAGTAACAAACATTTAATATAATATATTCATGTGAGTTTATATATGTACATATAATATAGGCTTTGAATATAAGAATGAAATGCTCTAAACATTAAGTACTAGGTTCATAGTAAGTAATATACATTTTCGGTGGTCATACGAGATACTGTTATTATTGGCTATGGTCTTAGGTATGATTGCTGTCTATTCGTCTTGCATTCCTACCACTCTCTCTGGTTTCTTCTTACCTTTCTTCCCTATATGATTCATTCATTCCTCTCCACTTGCTTTTGTCACCTGCGGAGTCTTTATCGATATAAAGCATTAGGGTAATGGAACTACGGTCTGTTTTTCTCTAATAAACGATATTCAACCCCCAGTTCCCACTAAAAAGTCTCATATACTAGGGAAGCAAGAGGTTTCCAGGACATAACAGGATGCCATTAGCTGAAATACCTGACAAAGGAGAGAGAGAACTTGTAGAGACCATATCTATTAGATAAGCATGGTCCCAGGTTGAGGAATGGAGTCATCCATACACCTCAAAAATTTTAACCCAGAATTGTTCCTGTATAAAGGAAAAGCAGGGATAAAGAATGGAGCAGAGACTGAAGGAAAGTCCATCCAGAGACTGTCCCACCTAGGGATCCAACCCATCTGAAAACATCAAATCCAGACACTATTCCTGATGCCAAGAAGTCCTTGCTGACAGGAGCCTGGTATGACTGTCTCCTGAAAGGACTTGCCAGAGCCTGACCAATACAGAGGCAGATGCTTGCAGCTAACCATCTGAGCACAGGGACCCCAATGGAGGAATTAGGAGAAGGACTGAAGGAAGTGAAGGAGACTGCAAGCCCATAGGAAGAAAAAGAATATCAACTACCCAGATCCCCAAAGCTCTGGTGGACTATACCACCAACCAGAGTACACATGGCAAAACCCATGGTTGCAGTTGCATATGTAGGAGAGGATTGCCTTATGTGGCATCAATAGGAGGGGAAGCCTTTGGTACTGTTGGGGCTCGATGTCCCAACATAGGGGAATGGTAGGGCAGTGAGGCAAGAGTGGGTGGGTGGGTGAGCACCCTCATAAAGGCAGGGGAAGATGGTACAGGATAGGACGTTTGTGGAGGGGAAATTGGGTAGGGGGACAACATTTGAAATGTAAATCAATAAAACAACAAATAAAAAATGATATTCGGACAACTGGTCTGTGCCTTCTACTGTAATTTGGCAGGTTCTAGGGAGCTCCAGACATAAGCATGAAAGATAAACCAATACAGAGTATAAGAGAGGATATATTTATTTCTTCAAAACGAAAAAATAGTTTTATAGAAGGCTCAAAAAATATAGCAGAAATCTACAGAAAGGGAAGGCCATACAAACATAGCCACCAAAGTGCCCAAATAAAATAGTAATGAGATAAACAGAAATTAAAGTTATAGTAAGACAGCAAATTGCACTAAATGAAAAGATACAACGTATTTTCATTATTGCTATCTAATTGCTGTCCATTCCTGTCAACAGCTCCAGGCCTTTTCAGTCCCTTTGTGATTAGTGACTTCGAAATGTTCCCTGTCTGACACTGGTGTTTTTCCTAATAACTCTTTTACTGGAATTCTATGTAGATAATACAGAGCTAGAGATTCAAAGCTAGCATGCACATAGGATATCAAGATTTTTTGGACTTTGGTTACTCCGTTCAACATATATTTCTTTCTAGTTCTCATTGATATGCAAATTTTGTTTTTTCTCTGAGGCTGAATACCATCCCATTGGTTATCTGTTTCACACATTGGTCAGTTGATCAAAATCTAGGCTGCTTAGATTTCCTTTCTGTTGTGACTAGAGCAAGAGTGAGCATGGATAAGCAAGTGTATCTGTAGAACTATAGGAGTATCCTTTGGGGAAATATCAAAGAGCAGTACAGCTGGGCCTTAAGGTAGTTCTATTCTTAACTTTTTGCAGCACCTACACAGACATTGATACTGATTGTACCAAGTTTTCCCTACTGCTGTTTGATATATCTCTCTCCCAACTCCTTCTTTTCTTCCACCTAATTTCCTACTCCTCTTCTTTAAAAATAAGATCTTTCAAGATGACTCAGTATTATAATATAATCAACTACTTGAGACTGAAGCAAAGTGAGTCTAACTAAGCCCTCTGAAATCACATTGAATTCACTTGTTTTAAAGGCCAAACTCTTCTCCATTTTACATACACTAAGTTATACTGGTCTAGCCTGAAGAGGAGGTAGTAACAATGGTTCAATACAATTTGATCAATAGCAGCTTTCATTTTCTAGGGGAGATGATAGGAGTACATCATAAATAAAATGAAGGAAATAGTTGCTGCCCCTTAGCAATTAGTGGGGATGGGCACGGGAGGGGAACTGTTTGCACAGAAATCAAGTTTAGTTTTCAAACCCATATTTATGATGGTCAGAAGAGCCAAGGACAGAGAAATATCTTAAATGGTTATTAGGGTTTTTATGGAAACTGAATAAATGAATAATAGCTGCAATGGGAAGCAGACAGACATATAAAAACAGAATTCAGCAGTTTCAGGATAACTTCAGATCTTAAAATAACACACTTGAAACTGAAGACTCCAGTTCTGGAAACAATGACAAGGCCAATCAAAAATGAGTTTCCATTCTGAGGTCTCTTTAGGCTTGATTACTAGTTTTCTATCAACTTTTGTTAAAGATTTTAGTTTGACATTCTACTTTACACTGTTACACAAGAAATGATTCCATTTCTTACAGACTAGTTGCTAATTGAATTTTATCATTAAAATTAGGTTTAAAATCTCAAGTATTCTGCCAGGTGATGGTGGCACAGACCTTTAATCCCAGCACTTGGTAGCAGAGGCAGGCAGGTCTCTTAGTTGAGACCAGCCTGATCTATAGGGTAAGTTTCATAGTAACCAGGGCTACACAAAGAAAATTATGTCTCAAGAACCCAACAACTAACCAACCAACCAAACATAACCACAAAACCAAACCAACAAAGAAACAAACATAAAACAAAACTCAAGTAGTCTGCCAGTGCTTTCTTGATATGACTTTTATCCTTATACTGTAGAGCCTCATTTTGTACTGTTGATTTAAATAGGATAGTCTCTTCCTTCACTATCTGCTGTGTGACAGATGCTTCCTTGGGTGGTTTGAAGAAATACACTGATCAGACATAGTGACTGTTCTATGTCATAATCAAGGGGATAGGAAGGCAATGAGTAGAAAGATAAATATGTGCTTATAGTCAAGTGAATTAAATTTTGAAAGACTAGAATATTGAATAATGTTCTCAACACACGAAAATGAACTGAATGATGTAGTAAGGATTCTAGAGATGCTGCAAGTATATACTAAAAGACTTTATTACTCAGGCAGAACACTAAAAAGGTGTAAGAGAGTGGAAGAAATGGTCAATGCTGGCAGAAAAAAATTTAAAGGACATATAAAGGAGAAAATCAGAGGAGAATCTATTTGTGTTTCAAAAGTGCATCATAAAATTCACAATTTAGCTTAGAACAGAAAGGCAGAATAAATATAATATCATCTTTACTCTGAAAACTTCAAGTACTTTATGCAAACATTAATAAAGAATGACCAGTTCATACATTAGAATGTTGTATAAGTTTGGAACTGCAGCGATGACTCACTGAACTTGTAGAGAAATTGAGTTAGGTTCATTGCTCTCATATTTAAGTGCTCACAATAGCCTGTAACTCCAGATCCAGGGCCATCTTTCAGGAAACCACACTCAAGTTAACATGCTCACACACAGTAATGTAAGAAAAACAATAAAAATATACTTCAAAAGTTGTATAAATTTAAAATCACCCCTTTGATTTAAAATCTCCTTGATTTGTCTTTCCTGTTAGCATATTTGTGGACATTACATTTTTATACAAAATTTCCAGGACCCCAAATGAGAGTTCAGAGAAAGGGAAAACACCAAATGGGGTGATGTTTTTCTATTTTTCTAGAAAGTCTTACTGCTTGAAATCTGCTAGTATATAAGAAACTGTCCATGTCATTTGAATGACCAACACCTTTTCTGCCTTTTCACCCAATTCCACTGGTATAAGTTTTGCTCTATAAATCAGTATAGCCAAGTCTATGCATCCTAGCTCTCTCTGTAGAGACACAATAGGCATGATACACTCTTTGGAGTTAAGACTCCAGAGGAAGCCCAAGTGAACTCAAGCCAATTGAGGAAACAGTTCCAAGATTTGGAGGACCTCAGGTATAGTTTTGGTTATACATTCCCCCTAGTTCTTCTGATCCCTCACCTATGCAAAGAAATAGCTAGTGGAAAACTAGGCTACAGAACCTTTATTAAAAGAATGGTTTCTCAACTTAAATCCACAAGCAGCTTATTGTTGGTCTACAATGAGGTGACACGCTTCATAGGGATAGAAATAAATGATTACTTTCCTATTTTCAGAGGATGATGTCCTGAAGAAAGGCAGATCATTGTATATTTTCATGCAAGTTACCTTTCACCCCCCCAGAATGGTTTTGTTCTAAAGAATGAACTTTAAAAATGAGGCATTCTTAACAGTTGGAGAATTAGGAGATAAGTTTTTAGAAACATGTATTTTCATATATGCATCTTGCCATTGGGCATTTCTATTATAAGATTAAGTTCTTTTTACTGTTCATGACAATGTTATGAGAGTCAAAGGTAAGTTACTGAGGAAATTCCATTGTTTCTTCCTAGATGTATTTGTTCAACTGGATTTTAAGATTTAAAGCATAAACAGGTATGGTGGAACGTGCATGTAGACACATCTACTTTGAAGGATACAACACGAATATCACTTAAGGTGCATTCAAATTGAGTGGCACAGTAAGACTGTATTTCAAAAAAATAATATCAATTAAAAGAGAAAGAAAGAAAAGCATGAAAAATCTAGACAATAATTGTTATGACCCATAAAGTAAAACATTTCTTCAAGTAGATCTAACTTTATATTATATCTTCTTACATGGTTAGCAAGTACTTTTAGGTGTAAAATATGATTTTATCAGTCTAATGTGAAACCACAAATATGAAACGGTTTAATAAAATTTTCAAGTCATTCTGATTAACTATCTACTGACACATGATTACTTATTATGATGTTATATCATAATAAGTAAAAGAATTTTCTCATAATAATAATTGTAAGGAAAATGTTTAATGTCTGTATCACTTCAATTAACACAATTATTTCAGACTTTTAAAGAAATATAACATCAAAATATTTTCAATTAGTAAATAAACATTATTTAATGTCTAAAACACTAATGTAGTTATACAAAAATTCTACCAGAAGATGAATTAGGTTTTTGCATTTATTGAATATATTTTAAGAGAAGGGTTTTAAGTAATACTACTACAGAAATATTAGAGAAATAGAGCTCTATTAAAGCAGAACAATTCATCAGCAAAATGAATCCCAGGGTATCATTTCTAAGTTAATGTGATTTTAGCAGTCAGACTCTGTTCTTATATAGACTCATGTGTATAGATCCAGGAAAGAGTTATTGGACCTGTTTAAATAGAATTTGTAGCTCTAGGCTTTGCAATACATTCGTCTCCTGTCTTTAGACATGACTCAGCTGTTCAAGTTCATTTTAGGTAAAGCCTGAATGAAATAAAATAATAGATTTCAAGAATACCCTAAATAAGAAGAGATATTTGGAAACTGGCGTGGTGATCCATTTCTTTTGACATAAATAGAAAATCATTTCTGGAGAGGAACAGTGAAGTTGTTCACAATTCCAAAACTGAAGTAGTTTTTGCTTCTAATGCAGGAAGTATGCTGTGTCATTACTACCACAAACCCAGTTTTACAAATTATCATTTAGCAATGCAAATGCACTAGTAACAACAGTTATACAAGACACTCATTCTATTGAATGTATATCATCTGTTTGCTATCTTGGGCCTGGTCACTTCATTTATTTATCTCTTCAAATGCTCATGGAGCAACTTTTATGCGGAAAACTCAATTGAATATGATAATTCACAGAAAATATAAAGGCCCATTATATAAACACCAAAAGCACTATTTGGCGGGAGTGATGAAGAAAAGACACAAGTATCAGATGTGATTGTTTTATTCATAACACTAAATGTTATATTATTTAAAAACTGCTTTTATATAAGTCTGGAGGAAATAAAGACTACCAGCAATGGAGGGAATGATCACAGATGCAATTTTGGTATGCTCCAATGAAAGAAAGCTGCTAAATGGTGCAGAACATATCATAGCACTAGGAATAGAGTGCCACCAGCAGCAAATATGAGGAAGACCCACACCTTTGCTTTCTAGCTGGTACAGGTCACACTGTAACATTATTGAAGACAATCAGAACGAATATTGGCAGTTTTAAGATGGGACTTGTTTTATTAACTATGTTTTATAGGTAAGTTCTGAAAGTATTCATTACAAGGTGGTACTCAAAATGAATACTAAAGGCACAATTATTCTTTTGTGTGATTGTACATACTTATCTCTAGTTTACTTTGAATTTAATCCTTGTTTATATAAAAGGGGAAAATTCCTCTTTCTATATCTAACTTACTTCCCTTAGTATGACGATCTCTACTACATGTATTATTATGTGAATTATATGATTTGTCTTTCTCTGTACTTGTACAATGTTTTCATGGATATACATATATTTATTTTATGTCCTATATGATACATTATATATGTATATTATACATGAACTTATATATGCATATAAGCATATATATATATATATATATATATATATAT
>JADRCD010039102.1:0-46626 GCA_019843815.1 Montemys delectorum | reverse complement strand
CTAGCTCGCTGTCCCTGTGCCACATGAGGCTAGCTCGCTGTCCCTGTACTGTGTGAGGCTAGGGTACTTTCAGCTTTTTGTAGGTTTTCAGTTCTATTTTGTTTGGTGCTGAAATCCACATTTTAAGAAAGCCTATCTTCTAGAAACCTGTCTAAATTCAAGGGCCATTATGCCAGGCCTGGCCTTTAGAAAGCTGGAACTTTGGTCAGCCGTATTGCTTGATTCTGGTGCTTGTGCTGCTGCAGATCTTTGCTTCGGTAGTGGGGTCTGGTTTCCTTAGACAAACGTGCTGTCTGATGAGTCTGTTCTTCATCTAGTCTCCAAATGAGCGTGCCCGCTTGTATTTCCTGCTGGCTTGGTTCCATGCTATCATCCAAGAGCGCCTGCGCTATGCTCCACTGGGGTGGTCAAAGAAATACGAATTTGGAGAATCTGACCTTCGATCGGCTTGTGACACGGTGGACACGTGGCTAGATGACACAGCCAAGGTAAGTTAGGCTACATCACACATCATGGGATGGGAAGACAGTGGATCTGAAATCGAGGAGCACTGATACTTTGTAGCACCCAGAACTTGACAGTGCTGCACAAAGCTAGCCCCTCCAGTGTACATGTGTCACCCAGCCTCTGTTCTCCCCAGGGCCGGCAGAACATCTCACCAGATAAGATCCCATGGTCTGCCCTGAAGACCTTGATGGCGCAGTCCATCTACGGTGGACGAGTGGACAATGAGTTCGACCAGCGTCTACTCAACACCTTCCTAGAGCGATTGTTTACCACACGCAGTTTCGATAGTGAATTCAAGCTGGCATGCAAGGTTGATGGGCACAAGGACATCCAGATGCCGGATGGGATCAGGTGAGGCTGTCCGAGGAACAGAAGTCATGCTTGGGAGGGGGAAGGAGGTGCTTGGGACCCCAATCTGCCTGACTGATTCCAAATGTTCTTTCTCAGGCGAGAGGAGTTTGTGCAGTGGGTGGAGCTGCTGCCTGATGCCCAGACACCCTCATGGCTGGGCCTACCCAACAATGCTGAAAGGGTTCTGCTTACCACCCAAGGTGGGTAGTGAGTCTCCTCGCTCCTGGAGCCCTGCCCACCCTGAGCCTACTGGGAGGCTTGTTCACAAGGAGTCATGAAGAGGAGTTTAAAGGCTAGCTTTAGTTCAAGAGGGGCCTGTGCCCTAGCCTGCAGGTAAAGGCAGAAAAATCCTGGGAGTCTTTAAAACAGCAGATGAGATGACTCAGCAGCAGCAGCCTGTTTCCGGTGTCCTGTCCTTCTGGTGGTCTAATCTGACTTTTATGGAAAGGCTGAGAAGAAAATAGGCAAGGGCTAGTGCAGGCATTCAGAAGTAGGTAAAGAGAGACGAAATGTTCCTAGCCGCTTCCTCCTGTGGAGAGCACTCTGAGAGCTTGCCTGTTGTCTGGGAGGAGGCAACCTTTGTGAGAAGGTGGGGATGTCCACGGACAGTGGGAGGTGAGCAGCTGTCACGTGTATTTAGTATGAAAATGAGTGTCTGAGGCCAAAGGCTAAGTGGCTCCCTGTTGGGTTGGATGCAGCCTCTCCAGCACACAGGCTGTCCTGTTGGACTGTCAGTGCTGGTGTCACTTGCCCCAGCACTACCCTAAGTCCTGCATCCCATCAACACTGACAACAACCAGGGTCATTGTCCAGCTTCTCCGCCTATCCACGGTCCAGAAAGCAGTGAAGCTCAGCTGTGTGGCCGTCAGTGTCCAAGTGTGAGGGGCAGGCCAAGCACCAGTGTGCTTTTAGTAACAGCTGGACATGGCATTTGTGTGAGCAGAGTTCAGAGGAGTCCCAGTGGCCATCACAAACGTCCCCCAGCAGGTTCTGCATTCAGATTGAGGCTTCTGAGGCCCACGGCTGTGTGGACGGGCTGCAAACAGCCTCACGCCTCACAGCGCACAACCAGGCCATTGGTTCTGGTTTTGTCTTAATTTTCCTGATAGACTTGGGTCAGTTCTTTTCTGCTTTGTGCACTTCATGCAGTGTGGCAGGAGTGCAGCCTGCAGGCTGCTGTGATAAGCTAATGGTCATGCACCATTTGGCCTACACATTGAAGTCTTCTTCATTCCCTGCCTCCCCCACCCATGACTGGCCTAGGTGTGGACATGATCAGCAAGATGCTGAAGATGCAGATGCTGGAGGATGAGGATGACCTAGCCTACGCAGAGACGGAGAAGAAGACGAGGACAGACTCCAGCTCCGATGGGCGCCCAGCCTGGATGAGAACACTGCACACCACGGCATCTAACTGGCTGCACCTCATCCCACAGACACTGAGCCCACTCAAGCGCACCGTGGAGAACATCAAGGTAGCTAGGCTGGGGGCAGCATGCTAATCCCCAGCCTTGAGTGAGCAAGAGTGACACCACTTGTAATTAAACTCTTTGAAAGCTGTGATCTGAGAGCTCAGGGCAGAGATAATTATTCTTTATGTCTGACCAGCTCCCAAAAAGGTCAAAGGCCCTGATGATCCTTCTGGATGTGCCTTGCCTCTGCACAGATCCCTGTCTTTAGCCCTCTTCTCTTTGGTTTTTAGGATCCTTTGTTTAGGTTCTTTGAGAGAGAAGTGAAGATGGGGGCCAAGTTACTCCAAGATGTGCGCCAAGACCTTGCTGACGTTGTTCAAGTGTGCGAGGGAAAAAAAAAGCAGACCAACTACCTGCGGACTCTCATCAAGGAGCTGGTGAAAGGTGCGGACCAGCATGTGGCTGTGGCCTTGGCACAGAGCCCTAACCATTGTCTGTGCTGCTGTCCGCCTGTCCACACCCCATGTGCAGGCCCGGGCCACACATGTCTCTTTCAGGACTCCTCAGTAGTGGGAGGATCTTAGAAATGCCTGTGGTTTTCCCAAAGTTTTTATGCAGCTCCTGTGACCTTTTAGGGTTAGTGCAGTGAAGAGGACAGAGTGGGATGGGGCCCCGTCCAGAGACTGTGTGTGCTCGCAGCAGCACACCTCTAAACAGGCACCCCACACAACTGAGACAGCAGTGCCCTGGGCCTTCCTGGTTGTAGACAGAACACTGGGTGCAGCCAGGAGAGAGGGCTGTAGTGTGCAGGTGCTGGCAGCCTGGGCCACGTCTGCTGAGGCCTGTGGCCCTCTTCCTTACGGCAGGGATCTTGCCTCGGAGCTGGTCCCATTACACAGTGCCTGCAGGCATGACAGTGATCCAGTGGGTGTCAGATTTCAGCGAGAGGATCAAACAGCTGCAGAACATCTCACAAGCGGCTGCATCTGGTGGAGCCAAGGAACTGAAGGTGGGCATGCATGGGGGCGGGGGGATATTGGGTCAGGAGTGGCACTGGTTGTCCTGGACTTGGGTGGACTTGTACCTGACCTGCTTTCCTTTCCACGGGGCTGTTTCTACAGAACATTCATGTGTGCCTGGGTGGCCTGTTTGTGCCTGAGGCCTACATCACTGCCACTAGACAGTATGTGGCACAAGCCAATAGCTGGTCTCTGGAGGAACTCTGCCTCGAAGTCAATGTCACCGCCTCCCAGAGTGCCACCCTTGATGCCTGCAGCTTTGGAGTCACAGGTGAGCTCTCAGACTGGCCTTTCTGTGAAACCTGTTTCCAAATGAATGTACCGCAGGTGTCTGGGCAGAATGGCCCAGCTGAGCTTCTGGGTGTCCTGGAAGCCCGGCTGCGTGGCTCTGTACAGCTTCAGCCCCTTCTCTACATCTCCTCACAGGTTTGAAGCTCCAAGGGGCCACGTGCAGCAACAACAAGCTATCGCTCTCCAACGCCATCTCCACAGTCCTCCCCCTCACGCAGCTACGCTGGGTGAAGCAAACAAGTGCAGAAAAGAAGGCCAGTGTGGTAAGTGTCATGGCCGCATTCCTTGGCTCTTCCTATGCCGCGCTGGGACTCTCCTTGTGTGGAAACAATTGCAGCACAGCCCTGTGCTCCCATGGGAGCTTGTCCCCAGAGCTGATGGACAGTTGGTCCCTCTGTCTGTCCCACAGGTGACTTTACCTGTCTACCTGAACTTCACCCGGGCAGATCTCATCTTCACCGTGGACTTTGAAATTGCTACAAAGGAAGATCCTCGGAGCTTCTATGAGCGTGGAGTTGCCGTTTTGTGCACTGAGTAAAGCTAAACTTTTCTCAAATCCTCTTTCTGGAATAGTAAAACCCAATATTTAACCTTCATTCATCTTTAAACGTTTGGAAGGTTTGGTGGACTGAAAAGCAAGTTGTTGGTTAGCGTTGGCAGGATGACAGATGCTGTGGTTGGAAACAGTGGGATGGGAAAGGTGAAGTATGCAGTTTCTGAGGGCTGACTGAATGGCTGGTTTTATTAAATAAAACACTAAGCATGATGGGCTCCTGCCTCTTGCCACTCTGCTCAGTCTGCTGTGGTAGTCTTTGTGTCTCAGCCCACCTCACCTTTGTCACCATGGTCACAGATGCAGAAACAGCGAGGTGAGGAGGCCAGGAAAGCTACACCTCATCCCTGAGGCCTGGCAACTCCTCTGTTCTTGACTGACACACTAAGGCTTGGCTGTCTGACACCCCCATCCCCTGAGAACCCAAGCCCTGTCACCAGTCATTTTTACATCACCTGTGGTGAGAGGGTGGCCTCGCCCCACAGGAAGGGTGACAATTAGGCTAGTCCTAGCATCTCAGGGTCTCTAAAACCCTCTGTGACTGTGGTCCAGGGTGGGCAGAGGCTGTTGTCATGGCTGGAAAGACTCCTTAGCACGCAGGGTGTTGCAGGTGATACAGTACCCAAACACCTCAGAGGATGTTGCCTGAGTCTGTGGGGATCACTGGGAACACGAGGCTCACCCCAGCCCCATAACTAGACTTCTGCTCCCAGAGTACCAGCTCCCCCAACCCCTCCTCCAATCAGGGGTCGTACTGGACAGTGGCCACCAGCCCTGTTGTCTTCTCTGGCAGAGCCACCTGGGGCACTAATGAGTACCCATAACTAATCCTGGAACGGCCCAACAACACCCAGAGATGGACATGCTCTGCCAAAAACGGGCACCTCCTTGTGGTGCCGTTTTTATTTGCACTTGGGAACCTTGTCCTGCCGCCATGGGGAGGACACTACCTGGAGAGGAGACCCAGGCCTCAGCAGCAGCACCAGACTTGCGTTCAGCTTCGTTACCTACCAGAAAGAAAGTTAAAGGTCAGCAGACAAGCTGGCAAAAGCACAGCTGGGGAGAAACAGCTCCTGTGGAGAGCCCAGCACTCAGGCAGGCCTGAGCCCGAGCTGACCACTAGGAACTCTGCTCCCAGGTGACATGAAGGGCTTTGCCCGGCATGGGCATTGAGAGACTTCTGATCACACAAGGAACAGGAAGGGATTTGCCTTTGATTCAGCACTGAGGAGACAGGCAGGCAGATTGCCGGGGAATGGAACAAGATCCTGAAGTGGGGATAAGAGGCCCAGTGAAGGCCACTAAGACCCATCCCTGAATTGCAACCTATTTTTAAATATTTTTTACATTGTGTGTGTGTGTGCGTGCACACATATTCATACACATGCACACACATATACACCATTATGTGTTCTTGTGAACATTGGTTCTCTCCTTCCACCATGTGAGTCCTAGGAATTGAACTCCGGTTGTCAGGCTTAGCAGCAAGTGCCCTGACCCTCTGAGCTATCTCAAAATCCCAGACACCCATTTTTATGCTTTTGGTAGGGACTTATTTACCAATCATCAATGAGTTTAGCATGAGTCCCTGGCTCTGCCGGCCCCATACCCCTACCCTGAGCTAACTTGGGCCCCTGGGCTGGGCCACGTACTTCTTCTTCCTCTTAATTCTCTCAGGCTCTCCAAGTAGGAGTTCCAGTTTTCTCTTGGAAATCGACAGCCTGGGCCCCTTATCTCTCTCACTCCCGAGTCTGGGAGGTGGCCGGGTGGCTCTGGCTCTACTCAGCAGCTGTCTGCCTATCTCTGGGGTCTCCACAGGAATGAGGGGGCTGGCAGCCCTTGTCATCCTCCAGTCCTCTGGTGATGGGGACAGCCTGCCAGGACGCCCATTGGTCTCTTGGGGGCCCAGTGTCTTTAGTTCACCCTCAGGCTGCATGTCAACATCATCGACTTCGAGGGTTATAGGGGCCCAGCCAGAAGCTTTCATGGTGAGGTCTGGAGCCTTTGGGAGCGAGTCTTCCACGCTGGCCTCCTCAGCAGTCCTGAACCTCAGCGTGTAGGAAGGTGAGTTGCGGTTCCTGTCACCCAGGAGGCGGTAGGCACGCTGGCGGTAGCTGCGGTAGTTGGAATGACCTGGAGTGTCTTCCGAGTCACCATCATAAGGATCTAAAAACTGGTGACAAAAGTTTATAAGTGTTTGGCTGTGTGCGAGGACCTGAAAATTCCTATCACCACAAAATAGAAGTTTTTGAGCCAGTGGGTAAATCCTAGCAGCAGCATCATGTAACACAGAGGTGTACAAAACGTGTCTCCCATCACTGTGAGGACAGATGGCAAACCTGTATGCTTTGCCTTGCATCAAGACTCTCTCTAAAGGACAAGGGCTCCCATTCAAGACTAGACTAGAACTAACTGTAGCCAGGATGACCCTGAAACTTCCGGCCCTCCTGCCTTCACCTCCCATGAAGGGACCATTCTAAGGGTCAAACCCGGACACTCACAAACGCTAGGCAAGAACTCTACCACTGGGCTACATCCCCAGCTGCTGGTGTCGGTGGCTTTTGTTTTTAGGGGTTTGGTTGGTTGGTTTGGTGTTTTGGTTTGGTTTGGTTTGGTTTGGTTTTGGTTTTTTTTTTTTTTTCCGAGTCAAGGTTTCTCTGTGTAGCCCTGGCTGTCCTGGAACTCACTCTGTAGACCAGGCTGGCCTCCAACTCAGAAATCCACCTACCTCTGCCTCCCAAGTGCTGGGATTAAAGGTGTGCGCCACCACTGCCCAGCGATGGCTTTTGTTTTGTTTTATTGTTTTGGGGCTTTTTTGTTTTGAGATGGTCTCACTATATAACCTTGGCTACCTATATAGATCAAGCTGGCCTCAAACTCATAGAAAGCCTCTGCCTCCCTAGTGCTGGGATCAAAACCCTGCACCACCACACCTGGCGTGTTTTGCATTTTAAGACAAGGTCTCAGGGCTGGAGAGAAAGGTTAGCAGCTCGGTTCCTAACTGGCACTCGATGGATGATGGCTCACACCATGGGGAAGGCTAGCTCCAGCCCGTTGCCGCCCTCTCCTGCACACATGTCACAAAGTATTCAGACAGACAGAAATGGATCATTCCAAAACAGTAAAAGGCCCTGGCTGTCCTTCAATGTTTTTTTTTCTTTTTTGTTTTTTTTGGTTTGGTTTGGTTTGGTTTGGTTTGGTTTGGTTTGGTTTGGTTTGGTTTGGTTTTGATTTTTTGGTTTTTTGGTTTTTCGAGACAGGGTTTCTCTGTGCAGCCCTGGCTGACCTGGAACTCACTCTGTAGACCAGGCTGGCCTAGAACTCAGAAATCCGCCTGTCTCTGCCTCCCAAGTGCTGGGATTAAAGGCATGCGCCACCACCTCCCGGCTGCCCTTCAATCTTATATCCTCCTGCCTCAGACTCCCCAGTGCTGGGATTACAAGTGTGCACCACAACCACCCCCTACAGCAAACTCCTCATAAAGGTGCTTGGCAGGACCTTTGGGGAGCCCCATGGCCTCTGCTGTGGGGTTCAGAACTTCCTGTCTTTTCTTGCTTTCTCTGGTTGAATTTTGTCAGTTTGCTCCAATCTGTTCTTGTCTTATGGTAACATCTGTCATCCCAGCCCTCACAAGGCAGAGACACGAGGCATGTCCTGAGTTTGAGGCCAGCCTGGGCTATGTAGTGAGACATAACCCCTTTAGTTACCAGACTGCCTGTGTGCAGGATTGCGCACACAAGTAGAAACATTCCCTCCTTGGATTCTGACCCTCCCAGCCCATTCACTGGGCTAGCCTTGGCTTTGAGGGCTCCCCCAGGCCTCTGGACCCTAGGGGGTTGAGGCCAGGTCTGTGGGGTACCTCTCTCCAGATGCCTTCAGCAAAGTCCATGAGGTTCCTTCTGGAGTTGACCTGTGGGGAAAAGCTCGATGCTGATTCTGCCATGGCAGCTTAACACGGAGAGCACTTGGGATGCTCACTGGCTCTACCTCAGGCCATGCTAACACAAAACCTGGTGAGAGGGAACAAAGTCCTCCAAAAGTCTAGCAGGCAGGGAGTCCTTCCCTCACAGAGGGCACACAGCACCTTGGTACTGGTTCTGGGCCCAGATCCAGAAGGAGGTAAAGAGCACTAAACTTTCCTTCTCAACTGGTCCCCCACGAGTGCAGAAGCGAGGCTTAAAATGTTCACAAAGAAGCCCAGACCTGGCATCTGGTGGTCCAGCACTTTCCCACCAGCCGCAGGCCACTGAGAAAGGTAGTTTTCATTTTCTTAACAAAATACTGGTATTGGAATACTTTCAGTTTTGATAAAGGAGAAAGGGATCCAAAAGTTACAGAGATGGGTATCTCCCACACATACACCACACATACGCTTGCGGGCACCTGAAGGCGATGGCGAGAGTGTCTCTGCCACTTCCGAAAGCCAGCTGCACTGAACGCTGCCCTGATGCAGGTGGGTCGGCTGGGCCTCTGGCTGGCCATCCCTCGAGGCCAGGCACGTAGACTGTCACTTAACTAAGGAGATGAAGTTAAAGGACAGAGCACAGGGAGAAGAAGCGAATTGTTTTTTAAAACAACATCTGGTCCCACCCTGTACCTCAGCCTTCCTCCAGATTCTCTGGGAATATGAGGCAGCTGAGGCAGGAGGAACATGAGCTCCAGGCTAGCCTGGTATATAGAAGGCCAAGGCCAGCTTGGGATATAGCAAGACCCTAGGTCAAAAACAAAAGTAAGGGCTGTGGCTATAGCTCTAACCATACAATGCTAGCTTAGCACATGCTAGATCCTGCACTTAGCCCCAACACCTTCAAAACGAGTGGTGGCAGGGTTTGAAAACCCAGCACTCAGATCCGGAGGCAGGAGGATCAGAAGTTCAAGGTCATCCTTGCTAAGAGGCCAGCCTGGGATGCATGACAATAAAAAGCCCCCATGATTGCAAGCTTATACAATTCAGTGGTAGAGCACTTCCCTAACTGCATTGTGGGAAAATGCACATTGGGGACATCAAGAGAGCATGAGACAAAGTGCTCCACAGAGAGAGCCATCCTGGGTATCTGAGACCCTCTCTTTTAAAAGATTAAAAATAAGGACCGGAGGGCTGGCGAGATGGCTCAATGGGTAAGAGCACTGACTGCTCTTTCGAAGGTCCTGAGTTCAATTCCTAGCAACCACATGGTGGCTCACAACCATCTGTAATGAGATCTGATGCCCTCTTCTGGTGAGTCTGAAAACAGCTCCAGTGAATTACGCCAGAGCAAGCGGGGCCGGGGAGTTCAATTCCCAGCAGCCACACACATGAAGGCTCACGACTATCTGTACAGCTACAGTGTACGCATACACATAAAAAATAAATAAATCTTTAAAAAAAAATTTAAAAAGGACTGGAGAGATGGCTCAGCAGTTAAGAGCACCAACTGCTCTTCCAGAGACCCTGAGTTCAATCCCCAGCAACCACATGGTGGCTCACAACCATCTGTGATGGGATCTGACACCCTCTTCTGGTGTGTTTGAAGACAGCTGCAGTGTATTGTACATATACATAAAAATAAATAATCTTTTCTTTTTAAGTTTAAAAATAAAATATAAAAGTGCTAAAGATGGGCTGGAGGGCTGGCTCCGGGTTTAAGAGCACTTGCTGCTCTCTCAGAGGACCCAGGTTCGGCTCCCAGCACCTGCCTAGTGTCTCAAAACCACCTGGATGGAACTCCACTCCAGAGGATCTGACCCCCTCTTCTGTTGCACAGACGTGAAATCAGGAGAGCCACTCACACACATAAAATAGAAACCTGTTGCTACAAACCTCCGTGAAGTCTCATGTCACTCAGCCTCTCCAGAATCTTCAGAGCGGACGCTGCGCCCTGTTGGAAAGTGCCCGAGTTACACATGTCACACTGCATGCTTTGCAGCAGTAAATCCTGCCTTCCCAAACTGGGATCCTAGGAAACCTGTTTTGAAACCTGGAGAGAAAGCAAACAACTGGCCCTGCCACACCTCATGAGCTTATGAGCATCTTAACGCTTAGAAAGGCCTAACAGAGAGGAGGAGCCTCCACTAGGAACTGGACCCACCCTATGCCGTCTTCTTCGGAAGTCAGCATCATAGCCACATTTGAAAGGTGAGGGCCATCTACAGAGAGCAAGGATCCACATAACCATGTGCCCTGAGCTTCCCCAGTGGCCCCTGTAGACTGGTTTGGGTAACAGTACGGAGAGAGAGAGAGCCTAACACAAGCCAAAGGGCTTCTCAGCCCCTTCCTGGCTCCACATTATCTGATTGACGCCAACTAAAGTGTTTACTATCATTATCATTTGATTTTTCGAGACAGGGTTTCTCTGTGTGGCCCTGGCTGTCCTGGGACTCTCTCTGTAGACCAGGCTGGCCTCATATTCAGAGATCTGCCTCCTGAGTGCTGGGATGAAAGGTGTGTACCATCCCTGCCCAGCTCTTTGGTTTTCTGTATAAGGATATGGTGCTTACATGTAGTTCTGTGCACCACATACATGCCTGGTCCTTTGTACTCCGCATACACATACACCATAAATAAATGTAAAAGGAAAAATACACATGCACTGAAATAAAGTTTCACAGTAAAATAAGGGAGCCATGTTCCAGCTCTTGTAAGCAGCAAGCAGTGTGGAAACAAAGTTTTACAGTAGCAAGCAGCAGCTTCAAGCACTAAAGAAGTTGTATTCCAGAGATAGCCAAGAACATGCTGTAAAAACAAAGGTTTAGAATGTTGAGACAGAATGACCAGGCCATTCTGACTAAGCTAAGTAAAGACGAAACAAGAAATAACTGTTCTTGAAAGAACCCCCCAACCCCTCCCTGTGGTGAATTTCAAAAAAGACCACAAACTGTCACCCTGACCTTGCTGCCAACAATCCCCCTACCACCTAGTTACTCAGCCCCTTCCCAGGGACTTTTCAAGGCCAGGTGCAGAGCGAAGTTGGTTGACTAAGCCAAGAACAGCCCCCTGAGCAAGCCAACCAATGCGTGATGAGACCCTTTGTCCTGTGTTCCACCAACCAGAGTAAGCCAGCTAGCCCTGTTGCAGAAATCTGCCCTCTGTGAAGTATAAAAGATGTTTACTTTCTGAGTTCAAGATTGCCTCTCCCCGAGAGGATAAGCAACCTCATGTGCATTGGCCCCGCGTTGGATCAATAAACCTCATATTATTGCACCGATCTATTGTCAATCTGTGTTCTGTGGATTGAGCTAAGATTACAACAGCACAAAATGCCCTTAACTACAAAGTCTACAAATGAGAAATGGCTCAGTAGTTAAGCACACTGGCTGGACTACCAGAGTCCCCATTTACAATTCCAAGTATTCACATGGTAGCTCATAGATGCAACTTAAGTTGCAAGGAATCCAGTGCCCTCTTCTGTCTGGACTCGGAAGGTACTACACGCACACCTTGCACAGGCAAATGTTTAGGCAAGCACTCAAAATAAAAATAAAGCTGGGTGCCGGGCAGTGGTGGTGCACGCCTTTAATCCCAGCACTTGGAAGGCAGAGGCAGGCGGATTTCTTGAGTTCGAGGCCAGCCTGTTCTAGAGTGAGTTCCAGGACAGCCAGGGATACACAGAGAAACCCTGTCTTGAAAAAACAAAAACAAACAAACAAAAAGCAAACTATGCTGTTGAGGAGCTGGAGTGGTGGCTCAGTAGTTAGGAGCCTTAGCTGCTTTTCTAGTGTGTATGCGTATCACATAATGGTCTGCAATTCCGATTCCAGGGGGAATCTGATGCCTTCTTCTGGCCTTGGAGGGTACAGCATGCACACAAATAGTGCACAGATACTTAGACAACATAGTCAGACACATAAAATAAGAACACATACAATTTTTTTTCTTGAGACAGGGTTTCTCTGTGTAGCCCTGGCTGTTCTAGAACTCACTCTGTAGACCAGGCTGGCCTTGAACTCAGAAATCCCCCTGCCTCTGCCTCCCAAGTGCTGGGACTAAAGATGTGTGCCACCACTGCCCGGCTCAAACTCTTAAACTACGTACCCAAAGATACCTCCATCTTTCAAGTTCTGGATTATGGCATGTGCCACCAAACCCAATTTATGAGGTGCTGGGGATCAAACTCAGGCCCCCACACATGGCAGGAGTACCCCAACAGCTGAGCTACATCCTCAGCCCAACTGAGCTGCTCTAGCTGAGGGCTCCTCTCAGTCCCTGGCCTCAGGTTTCAACCTCCCCACCCCAAGCACTCACACAGGCACACAGGGCTTATGTGTCCATATCCATCAGTCTGACACCTGCAGCACCCTCCTTCGTTGTGGTTATGGTCAGTCAGTCTCTTGATTTCCTGGAGTTATGACTGCATTGTCCATAGCCCTGTCCTCAAAGCCAGTCACAGCTCTGATGAATAGTCAGTGTGCAATATCATGTTTGCTGGTTATGACTGCCATGGGCTCCACAGAGAATTCAAACCCAGTATGTCCCAAGTCACGTGTTGTCTCTCAAATGTGCACCTCTATTGGCACGCAGCATCTACTACATAGTGGTTCCTCACACCAAGGAGTTGTCAGGTACCTGGAATCCCAGCACGGGAGGGAGAATGGTTGTTTCAGATCGTCCTTGGCTGCATAGTGAGGTAAAGGCTGGCCCAGATAACATAAGACCTTGTCTTTAAAAAAATCAAGCTGGAGCAGGGCGGTGGTGGTGAATGCCTTTAATCCCAGCACTTGGGAGGCAGAAGCAAGTGGATTTCTGAGTTCAAGACCAGTCTGGTCTACAGAGTGAGTTCCAGGACAGCCAAGGCTATACAGAGAAACCCTATCTCGAAAGAAACAGAGAGAGGAGGGGTGGGGACCGGAGACAGAGATGGGAGAGACAAGATGGTACCTAAAAGAGAGGATGATGAGCCAGAACCATGTGGTCCTAGGAGCCATAAGTAACTGGGGATTTCTTTGATAGATAACTGAGTAATGTAGGACACATTTGTCCAGTCTAGGTGTGCAGCTTGTACAATATCAATTGAGTTTTGAGTTCTTTGTCTGGGCATCTTGGCGAGTGAGACTTTACTGTTCTAAATCTGGCTGGTAAATTATAAGGCCCTGGAGGGGCAGGGGGCAGATGACATGGGAAATCCTGGGCAGGCAGCAGGCCTTGGGACTCCGCCGCATGGAGGTGAGGAGACCTGGCAGCACGTAGCCGACTTTAGCGTGGATTATTTTATAAAACTACATGCTACAGACGAGGCTGGCCTCAAGCTGAGAGATCTGTAGAGCCTCCCCAGTGCTGGGATTAAAGGTGTGTACCATTACCACCTAGCAGGAAAAAGATGCTTAAAAAAAAAAATCTTGGGGTTAGCCTCACAGCTGCAAGATGGGTGGTTTACCTCAGTGATTGGATATTCATTTAAGCATTCAACACCTTCCTAAAGAACGGAGGGAGAGGGGAGTTGCTGGAGAGATGGCTCAGGGGTTAGGAATGGCTGCTCTTCCAGAGGACCCAGGTTCAATTCCCAGCACCCGCGTGGCAGCTCACAGACATGTGTCCAGTCCCCAGAGTCCCGTTCCCTCTTCTAGCCTCAGCAGGCACTGCACTCGCATGGTACACGGATGGACAAACAGACAAGACCCTTCCTTGACAAATTTTTCTAGTGAATCTTTTTTTCAGAGAGCAGGGAGTATTACAACACCTCAGTAAAGAGCTACTAACTAGCAAACTAACTCAATGCCAAGGATATAAATGAAATGTCTGTCAAGAAGGTACCCGCAGAGCAGGCTGGGAGTGTTCCCAGAAGCCCCTTCGAGAGGAGGGCAGAGGGCAGCTGAGCCTTGCTTAGCCTGGTCATGTCACCTTTCACCTACACCTCTACCCCCACCTCCACCCCTACCCCTGAACCCTGTAACAGCTCCGGGACAAACTGGAATCCTAGCTGAAGTCCCAGAAAGAGGGAGTGAATCTCGAGGAGCAATCTCCTGGGAGAAAAGTGGGCTTAGCCCAAAGAGAGGGGTCAGAACTGACATAAAATGGCTTCCTCCCAGAGGGGCTCAGCAACTGCAGGGAAGGCTTTGGTAGAAAACATGGGGGGTGGGGCTGTGAGCTGCCTTAGCCCTCACTATCCACACAAACCAAGAACAAAAACTGTCCAGGGCATGCACAAGTGCGCTCAGGCACACACATACACACAAATCAGTTTTTTAAAAAAGGTACAAAATGGCCAGGCACTGGGGGCACACACCTTTGATCCCAGCACTTGAGAGGCAGAGGCAGGTGGATTTCTGAGTTCGAGGCCAGCCTGGTCTACAGAGTGAGTTCCAGGACAGCCAGGGCTACACAGAGAAACCCTGTCTCGAAAAACCAAAAAAAAAAAAAAAAAAAAAGTGCAAAATGGGGCTGGAGAGATGGCTCAGTGGTTAGAGTGCTTACTGCTCTTGCAGTGACTCACACACATCTGTAACTTCAGTTCCAGGGGATCAATCTGACACACTACTGGCCTTTGTGAGCACCCACCTACATGTCCACGTAACCACACACACATTTAAACATTTCAAATAAAATATTTTTTAATGTGCAAAAGATCTGAGTAATCTGTGTGTATGTGTCTGTCTGTCCCCACCCCATCTGTGTGTATGTGTCTGTCTGTCCCCACCCCACTCCCCACCCCCGTGGCTCCCCCTCTCCTTTTGGTTTTTCAAGAAAAGTTTCTCTGTATAGCCTTGGAAATCCTGGAACTCACTCTGTAGACCAGGCTGGCCTTGAACTCAGAGCTCTGCCTGCCCAGTGCTGTCATTGTGGCTCGGTGGCTTACCTAACTTGCCTAAGAATCTGGGCTCAATCCCTAGCCCTACAAAGGACTGCTCAGTAAGGAGACTCCATAAGCCACCACCAGTTCTAGTTCCAAATGTCCTGTCCTAGCGCGAACATGTGCTCTGGGGCTCCCTAATCATCTTTCATCCAGTCCCAAGTGGATTAACCTGGGTGTCAAGTGCAAATCACAGAAATGGGCTCTCCTAGAGACTGATTTAGTCACAGGGTCTCAGAGTGTTCAGCTGTGGCGGAGCACCTGCCCACATACCCAGCAGCACACATGCATTCACATGCACATGCACACGCACACACCCTATCAGGGAAATACACACTTTCTTGGGGCACTTAGGAGACAGCAAGTTACCCTGCACACAGAGATCAAATACTTTTTAATGTTTGTTTTTTATTTTTCTTTTGGTTTTTCAAGTTTGTTTTTCTTTTTGGAGTCATACCCAGATATTTGAACTGCTAAGCAAATGAGTCCCACTGAGCCTCAGCCCTGGCCCGAGCAGATGCTTGGCACATATATGTGTGATCACACACGCACATCCATGCCACAGGGACCCTGTGTGGGTCAGAGGACCACCTCCAAGAACCAGTTCTATCCTTTCACTGTGCAGGCTTTGGGCATGAGGTCCCTTTTGTCAAAGCTGGTGGCAAGTGCCTAGACGGGCTAAGTCATTTTTGTGTTGGAATTCTAGTAGACTCATATCTAGGGGAAGCATTAGAATGAGATGGCCATTGTTCATTGTATCTAGAATGATACGTCAGAATGCAGTTGTTTGCTAACAGTATGTTGACCTTGAAGAGATCCTTGTAGAAAACGCTGATTACTTTTTGTTATCTATAGCTTTTTTTTGTTTGTTTTGTTTTGTTTTGTTGGTTTTTTGAGACAGGGTTTCTCTGTGTAGCCCTGGCTGTCCTGGAACTCACTCTGTAGACCAGGCTGGCCTTGAACTCAGAAATCTGTCTGCCTCTGCCTCCCAGGAGCTGGGATTAAAGGCGTGCGCCACCACCACCCCCCCTCTGGCTCTACAATTGTTTTACAGCCTTTGCATGACCTTGGTCACAAGATGGTCCTGCCATAGCTTCAATGTCTTCCTTTCTTGGGTATTGCAGACAAACAGTGCCCAGTAAGGATAAAGTGGCGGGGCGAGATGCTTTCGATAAGGAAACCTATAGATCTGAGGAGCTTGTTTTACCCCCAAAAACCCTTTTTTTTTTAAAGTAATTTTCTTTTTTTAAGATTTGTTTATTTATTTTATGTATATGAGTACACATTGTAGCTGTACAGATAGTTATGAACCTTCATCTGGTTGTCAGGAATTGACTTTTAGGACCTCTGTTCACTCTGGTCAACCCTGCTCGCTCAGGTCCAAAGATTTATTTATTATTATAAATAAGTACACTGTAGCTGTCTTCAGACACCCCAGAAGAGGGCATCAGATCTCATTACAGATGGTTGTGAGCCATCATGTGGCTGCTGGGATTTGAACTCAAGACCTTTGGAAGAGCAGTCGGTGCTCTTAACCCACTGAGCCAGTTCTCCAGCCCCAAAAACCCTTTCTGTATCAATAAAAATGCTCCTGCACTGCTGCTGGAGGTTCAGTTCACTGAGGCCGGACCTCCCTGCTGCCTCAGAGCCGGCCGCCCTCTGGACCGACCGACCCTTGCAACATTGACAAATCTTAACCTCTCCCTAACCGTTCTGACATTAGTAAACTAAAAAGGAATATTTTTTTTTCTAGTTTGCAATTTCCCATCCCTGATGTCCCCTGATAAAATGTCAATACTAGGCTTGAGGTGCAACAGTGGTGGCGGGGTCGCCTAGCACCGGCATGACTCGGGGTTCAGTCTGCAGCACAGGGTTCAGAGCGATGAGTAAAGGTCAGAAAGGGAGCAGACAGTCTACACTCAAGACAATTGAGCAATCTCTGGAGAGACAAACACCCCTGAAATCCTCCTCAGCATGGAGAAGGCCACTGTGCTTATGTGTGGACATCGGCTCTCCGAAGGAGCTTGGGTTTTCCCAGAACCTCCCTGACACAGGCCCATCCACAGTGAGGCTGCAAGTAGGGTTTCAGTTCTGATTCCACGTCAGTTTTGTCTAGAGGAACCCTTAAATAAAAACAGTATTTTATTTTAGATGTCTCATCCCCACCCCGCTGTGGCTTTGCATGTCGATGCTAATCTGTCATGTTAATTCCAAGATGCCCCAGAATTCTCCTATGGGCTCAAGGGGGAGGAGAGGTGCCCAGCTCTGGGCAGAGAGTCCCTGCTCTCTGAAAGCAGCTCAGCCCTATACATCCCCTGGCTCTTCCCAAACCCTAGCTAGCCTTCATGCCCAGGGCAGATGAAGGGACCCCTTTGTCATCTACCCACCCCACAATGAGGTTCCCTGAAATAGTAAAGGCCTGGAAAAGGCAGGAGGGCAGGGATACCTACCCCGAGGGGTCATACCTTCATTTTCAAAGGATAGTGATCCCCATATGGAACCTGGGCCAAGCCTCCTCTTGTCAGGGACCCTTCTTCCACACACATCCATCTTATCCTGTCCTTTACAGGGCACATCTGTTCAGAGATCCAAACTGGACCACACTTACTGTGCTCCCAAGAAGTCAGCTGGAACGTAGGCAGTAGAGAGGAGTCCCCAACCATTGCTGGACAGGGGCCACTGGGTTAGGGCTCTGTGAACCTGGCGGGCAGCCAGAGCAGTCCTAGGGCTGACGGCTACTTAAAGCAGTTCATTAGCTTCAGGATTCTGGTTTGGAGGGCAAGGACTGTCATTCTAGACTTACCTCCTGGATGGCATGGTCATTTTGGTCCCCAGGGAATCACCCTTGAATCAAGATTGGAGGAGGCAGGTCTCCTGTGCCTTAGGCCTGGGTGATGTCACAGGCATCTCCATGGCAACCCAGTGTGCATGTTCCTGGGGCCATGACTGGGAAGAGCTACATGTGTCCACTCAGGACCGTAGGCCCTAAACAGCAGCTCCCAGCTCCCGTTCCTCAGTTCCTGGCACCCTGAGTTGTGCTACCTGCCTGCTCCACACGGCCCGTGTAGTCGGTACCTACCCTGTGCCAACAGGCCTGATCCTCAACAGCCATGGGGCTCCTCAAAAACTTCCCTTCCTTGGGTGCAAGGCACTCTGCTGGATGCACTTAAGACCAGAGAGACCACCAAGACTTTGGGGACTGTCCTGTACCCTAGGACAGTTCCAAATTCTCATTCTGGCCACACAACCAGGCCTCCCCTCCAGTGGCATCTTATGGTTTTGTCCCACCCTGCCACCTAGTTCCTCTCATAGCCAGGTCACCAGGCCACCTCCCCTCCCAGCCGCCCACAGCTCTTCCTTCTGTGGGACACTCAAGGAGCCAAGCTGCCCCTCTGCCTGTGTGCAGAGCTGTTTGCATGTCATTCTCTGGTCCCTGCTCTGCCATCCCAGCTGCCCTGGGGACTTTGAGTCCCAATGTCTGAGCCATCTTGAACTCCCAGGGCACTTAAGCTATGGATGAGAAAGAACGTCCCTTGGTCACCTGTGCCTTTAAAGAGGGTTCCCGGTACCCTGCATATGCATGAGGACAGAGAGGCAGTAAGGAAAAGGGGGACAAGATGAGGGAATAATTCAGTAACAGGCAAAGGATTGAGGGCCTGGGGGAATCTCTCGTCTCACCAACCCTTGGGCACCTCTGAAATACACAAATGGAAAGCCACACAGTGAAACTGGGCAAATGTGGAGCCCAATGGAAGAACTAAGAGAAAAAAAAAATCAAGGAAGGAAGCCATGCATGGTAGCCATCCCAGGACCCAGGAGGTGGAGGCAGGAAGATCCAAGGCCATCGTTAGCTACGTAGTAAGTTCAAGGCCAGCCTGGGCTACATGAGACCCTGTCTCAACAACAAATATCTAAGGAAGTAAGAGTGGAGTATTCAGGGACATAAAAGATCCCTTGAGGAGCTGGGCCTCTAAGCGAGCACCTGCAGCCAATCACACCCAATCTGGGAGCCGAGACAGCTGCAGGCTAGCTGCAGCCAAACACCCCTCAAAACACATGCCAACACGGAGGCTACCACCTACCGCTACCGGGCACTCTCCATTTTTCCTTTATCCTTTTTAAAGATTATTCTTTCAAAGATTATTTTTATTTTAAGTGTATGAGTGTTTTGCCCATGTGTCTGCGTACCATAGTGCCTGCCACTAGATTGTTATGAGCCGAGCCACACTATGCGGATGGTGGGAACTGAACCCGTGTCTTCTGCAAGGCCAGCACATGGTCCTAACTGCTCACCGCTCAGCCATCTCTCCAGCCCTGTCTTTTTTTTTTTTTTTTTTTTCCCCGAGACAGGGTTTCTCTGTGTAGCCCTGGCTGTCCTGGAACTCACTCTGTAGACCAGGCTGGCCTTGAACTCAGAAATCTGCCTGCCTCTGCCTCCCAAGTGCTGGGATTAAAGGCGTGCGCCACCACCACCCGGCATCTTTTTTTTTTTTCTAAGACTTATTTATTTTACGTGTATGAGTACACTGTAGCTGTACAGATGGTCGTGAGCCATCATGTGTGTGGCTGCTGGGAATTGAACTCAAGATCTCTGCTAGCCCAGCTCGCTCTGGCCTGCCCCTATCGCTCCGGCGTAATTCACTGTAGCTGTCTTCAGATGCATCGGAGGAGGGCGTCGGATCTCATTACAGATGGTTGTGAGCCACCATGTGGTGGCTGGGATTTGAACTCAGGACCTTCAGAAGAGCAGTCAGTGCTCTTACCCGCTGAGCCATCTCACCAGCCCTCTAGCCCTGTCTTTTATTCTTCTCATGCTAGAGATCTGTGGCCCAGGATGACGGAAGAAGGGAGGAAGAGAGCTTCAAGCCTGGGTACCTCAGATGAGTACAGTCTGCTTCCAACCTGGCTCCATGAAGCCAGTTGTCCCACCATGAACCCTAGGAGGAATTTAGTACTTTTTTTTAAAGATTTATTTATTTTATGTATATGAGTACACACTAGCTGTACAGATAGTTGTGAGCCTTCATTTGGTTGTTGGGAATTGACTTTTAGGACCTCTGCTCGCTCACTCCAGCCCACTGTAGCTGTCTTCAGATTGCACTAGAAGAGGGCATCAGATCTCATTACACATGGTTGTGAGCCACCATGTGGTTGCTGGGATTTGAACTCAGGACCTTCGGAAGAGCAGTCAGTGCTCTTACCCGCTGAGCCATCTCGTTTGACCTTGTAAGGTCTCCTGCTCCCCTTGAGTATGCAGATGAAGCGTCTTCCAGCACTCCTGCCCTAGCCAATGATACACGGCCACATACACCTTGTCCCAGTGACCCTGGCACCGCCCCAGGGGCATAGATAACTCTCTTCTCCCACCAATAAACTGAATAGTTCTCTGAAGCTGTTCCTGTGTTGTGTGTGTGTCCCTTGTCCTCAATCTCACAGCTGACCAAGATCCTGCCTGCACCCACCTGCCCCAGCTAATCTCTCCCTCCAGTCCAGGCAGGTGAGCAAGGGGCCCAACTATCCCAGAGTGGGAGAGCAAGGGGCCTGACTATCCCAGAGTTCGAGAAACAGATACAGAGATCCAACTAGCAGCAGACATAGGCCACACACAAGCTTTGCCTTGAGTGACACACCTGGCTGCCTTGCACGTCCCTTCTCTCCTTTTTTCTGCATCTTTCATTCTTTGACAACTGCATTTGTGTATACTACATATTTTGATCTTATCCACTTTGACTCTGCCCTCCTACTTCCGACACCCCTCAACATGTCCCCCTCCCGCTCTCGTGCCTCCTTCTTCGGCAACCCATTGAGTTTACCTGGTATTGCCGGCTGGAACACTAGCTGGCCTTCCTGACTTGAGTGGTCGAGGCTTTGTGCAGTCACAGGAGCTATCCATCCGTGCAGTTCTCTGTCCTGTGCATTGCTCAGGGCTCTTCCCCCATCCTCCAGCTCTTGTGTTCTTTTTGGCCTCTCTTCCCTATTTCCTGACTTTGGCTGCTGATACAGATGTTCTACTTAGGGCTGAGCCCTCAACAGTCGCCTACGCTCAGGGCTTTGACAGTCGTGTATTGCTGCCCATGGCAGAAAGAGTCTGACCAAGGTTGAAAGCAGCACTAACTTGTGATAGAAGCACAAAGTTCGACAAGCCCATTTAGCGGAACAGCAGCAGGCTCTTCCTGGGGCCTATTACCTCCTCAGCCACAGGATTTTGACAAGTTTACAGTACCAGGGATGACTTTTCTCCTGTGGAGCACACCTCAGATCCAATCAGAGATCTGATTGGCTGCCCCTGGAACCTTCACGCAACTGTTGTACCAGAGGGCACTTTGTGCCTGAAGTTGGTTATTGGAGCACACAAGAGTCCAGCCACCATGCTGGCTGTGCTGGGTAAGCCACCAATGGCCTGTGGAAGCCAGAGAAAGACATCCGATCCCCCTAGAACTGGAGTTACAGTTGTGAGGCACTAAGTGGGTGATGGGAACTGAATCCAGGTCCTCTGAAAGAGCAGCCAGTGCTCTTAATCACTGAGCCATCACTTTAGTCCCCAATACTTTGTTTTTTCTGAAACAGGGGCTCCAGTCTTATGTAGCCCAAGATGACTATGTATTTCCGAGTTTCCTGTCTCCACTCCTGAGTGTTGGGATTATAGGCATGTCCAGTCAGCCATTTTCCAAGGTGCTGCTTACTGCTCTAGTTGACTATGGGACCTGGGAGAGTGGAGCTTAAAAATGAGGCGGACTAAAATCTCTTGCAATAGCTAGCTTTATTCAGAACATCGGACAGTTTATACTCTGAGTGTTAAGAGTGGTCACCTGAGCTGGGCAGTGGTGGCGCACACCTTTAGTCCCAGCACTTGGGAGGCAGAGGTAGGCGGATTTCTGAGTTCGAGGCCAGCATGGTCTACAGAGTGAGTTCCAGGACAGCCAGGGATATACAGAGAAACCCTGTCCCCCCCCCCAAAAAAAAATAAAAAACAAAACAAAACAAAACAAAACAACAAAAAAGAGTGGTCACCTGAGTGTCATTCTCACAAGTTCAAGCTGTATATAATCACAAGGACGAGCCCCACGTGGCTAAAGGGTTTGCCATGAGGCGGATATGCAAATAGCAATGGCTGTAGTGAATGAACTGAAGTAAACTCACTCCTATATCTGCTCCATCTGGGAGGGGCAGCTAGCGCATTCCAAGACCGACGCAGTGGGTTTGAAGAGACTGAGATCACAGGACTCTTGTTTTCTCACAAGCGCTCACAACGGCCATCATGTGACACGTGTCCCGATGCTCATTAGCACTCTGAGTTACAACCCCAACCCTTCTCTGGATTTCTTTGGATTTGGCGCAGTAGCTTTATGTGCGGCGCCGACGACCCTGACCAGCAGGGAAGAAAGACCAGCACACCACATCCTTCCAGCAACAGTTTACTCAGGAATGTCTTCCACAGCGGTTACAGCAGAGTGGCCCCGAGCCCCACTAGGAGTCTGACTATATACCCTTTCGTCGGACAGCCCATGAGCCCATACCACGCTTCACACAGTCATAGGCTACTAGGCATAGACTAGGCGTAGAATCAGGCCACTGATGAGCACGCCCCTGGTGCCAAATAAGGACTTGTTTACTCCACGGCTCCAGCTCGGCCAGCGCCGCCTTTAAGGCTCGGCAGCAGTGCTCCACAGCTTTTTTCTATTCCATTTTACTTTGGGGCAGGGTCTCACCATGTATCCTAGACAGGCCTCAAACTCAAGATTCCCTGCCTCAGTCTCCTGAGAGTTTAAGGAGAACAGCGAAAGCCAAATACTCCCATGTGTCCCTCAGTTTTGTGTGGGTGCTTCTCCTATGCTGCCCAGCAGGTTTAATTGCTACTGACTAGAGTTACCAGGTATGTCTAGTTCCAGGACAGCTAGGCGTTCTCGTATTTTCCATGTCACCCACACAGGGCATTTTGTATACATTTTTCCTAAGACCAAGCAGGCAAAATGTCTCCAGTTCAAGCCAGTTCTCACTGAGGGAAGTGCTGGAACATTTCAGGTACGCCAAGCTTCGGTCTAAGGTGAAGGGTCAGAGTATGTGCTGGATCATCAAACCTAGATGGTTTTGTTTGGTGGTTTGTATGAGACAGGACTACACATGTAGTCCTGCTTCTAACTCAGGTGGTAGGCCAGGAACTCATTATGTAGACTAGGCTGGTCTTGAACTCATAGAGATATATGCCTGACCCTGGTTCCTGAACGCTGGGATTAATGGCACACCCCCACTAAGCCCAGACATCAGACTTCAATTGAAAATCCACTTCCTGGGCTGGTAGGATGGCTCAACAGGTAAAGGCAACAAAACAACTAAACAAAAAACAGAAAATAAATAGGGGCTGGAGAGATGGCTCAGTGATTAAGAGCACTCGCTGCTCTTGCAGAGGACCTGCGTTCATTCTCAGCACCTCATGGTAGCTTACAACCATCTGGAAGTCCTCCAAGAGGTTCAGTGTCCTCTTCTGCCCTCCTTGGGTACCTACAAACATGTACCGTATACACACACACACACAGGTACCTGCAAACATGTGGCATGCACATACACACACACAGGTACCTCAAACATGTGGCAAGCGCATACACACACACACACACACACACACACACACACACAAATTAAGAAATAAAATCTTGAGCTGGAGAAATGGCTCAGGGGTTAAGAGCACTGACTGCTCTTCCAAAGGCCCTGAGTTCAAATCCCAGCAACCACATGGTGGCTTACAACCATCCGTAATGAGATTTGAAGCTCTCTTCTGGTGTGTCTGTAGACAGCTACAGTGTACTTACATATAATAAATAAATCTTTTTTTAAAAGATTAAAGAAATAAAATCTTTTAAAAATGAAAATGTCCCTGCTGTGCTCTCTCCTGGGCCACAGAGGGCTTGGGAGACTGGTCCTAGCTACTGACTCTCATGAGGGGGAAGGAGATGGAGACAACAGGAACCACAGGAATAATAAAATTCCTGTAAGATTGAAACATCCCACCCTGCAAGGAAGCTTTTACACAGGAGGTAAACACTCAAAATTACTTCAGGTGGTTCCTGAAACTGACCAGACCCAGTAGGCCCCGCCCACCAGAGGAAGCCCTGGGAGACACTGACAGCAGCTGAGCTTGCTGCCTGCCGCCTGCGCAGAGTGCTCCAGCTTCCCAGCCTTTGTGAGCTGTCTGTGACCCAGGGCTTTGGTGATACAACTGTCTTTGTGTCATTTCTGCTCCTATATGTGACCTCTCACCCGTACCCTTATAGGTAACCCCAATAAAACTCAGGGCTCACCAAGTAGGACTTTGGTGGATCATGTTTTGGTCTGCTATGGGCTCCTGTCTGGAGTGAGCAGTGGTGTGTGTTCTCTCTCCCCAAGAAAGCCTTTGTCAAAGCAGAGGCTGCTAAAAGACTACATTTGGGTTAACTGGCAGAGGAAGTATGGAATGGTATTCAGGTAGTCCATGTGATCAGGGTTCATTTCAACCATTCAACCGCTCACTCAACAAGGGTGGGTTTTTTTGTTTTGTTTTTTGTTTTTTTGGGCTTTTTTGTCACTTCAAGACAGGGTTTCTCTGTGTAGCCCTGGCTGTCCTGGAATTCACTCTGTAGACCAGGCTGGCTTTAAACTCAGAAATCCACCTGCCTCTGCCTCCCAAGTGCTGGGATTAAAGGCGTGCGCCACCACTGCCCAAAAATAATTCTTAAAGAAAAAAAAACCACATGGCACTCTTTTGCAGAGGACGTGGCTTTGCTTCCTAGCACCCACATCAGGCAACCACAGGTGCCTGTAACTCCTGCTTCAGGATTCAATGTCTTCCGACTTCCCATTCTGCTTCATCACACTCATACCCTCACACAAGACACATATTCACAATTTTAAAAAACCTGAAACAAGTGCTTTGACACTGCCAGTCCTAAGAATTGCCATTGGTCGAGTGTCAAAGCTTTGACGTGCTTTCATAGGAAGGTGAGGCATGCTGCAGGCCAACCCTTGGCACACAGTCTGCTCAGTTCCTTGGCTCTGCAGTAACGTACTAATCTTTGTTTGGATTTTGGTAGTGCTATTAATATACAGTGACTCACCAGAAGTGCAGCTTTCTGGAATGTTCTTTCCAGGGAGGTGATGTTCCTTCCCATGGAAGACTACTCTGGAAATCATTTTTTAAAGATCTGAACACACCCAGAACACTACAAGGGGTGGGGTGGAGGGCAGGATGGGGCAGAACACACAAAAAAGCTTCCTAAATGATACAAATGTAAATGAATTGTCCTCCTACATAGAGTATCAATCGTACTTACCAGTTATTCATTCCACAAATATGAATCAGGCACGTGCCTTGGGCACCAAGCCAGCAGTTAACAGTTTCTTTCCACACCCTTCTTTCCAGCTGGCAGGAGAGGCAGGCTGATGGCAACCAGCCTTCATTCCGTTAGGGTGCGATGAATGCCACTAGGGGAGGTGCAGTGCAGGCTAGCGGTATAGCTCAGTAGAGGAACCTTACGGACAGTGTGAGAGGTGTTGGTTTACACCTCCAGCACCAAAGGAAGGGAGGGAAGTAGAAGGTGCAAGGAGGGTATTAGGGGCGTCTATCACAGATTTTCTGAAGAGTGGCATCTAAACAGAGGCAGACGATGGAAAAAGTGTTCATCTGGTGCACAAAGGCAGAGAGATGCTGCCAGCCAAGTCACTGCTCCCTCAATCAGGGCTGCTGTTTGGGGATTTTCATTTCATACCTATAATCCCAGCAACTGTACCAAAGATCTGAGACTGAGGAGGCAAGATACAAAACAGCAAGTTCTCAGATAGCCTGGGCTACATGAAAGTCTCACAAGAAAAAATAAGCTTGGGATGTATCTTAGCTCAGTGAGAAAGCACCTGCCTAACATACATGAGGCTCTTCATTCAATCACCAGGACTGAACACACACCAAGATGATGGTGTACACCTTTAATGCCATACTTGGGAGGACAAGAGCTTGAGAACATTTTTAGCTCTGGAAGTTAAGGCTAGCTTTTGACTGTAAGGCCCTGTCAAACTGAAATGAGTCCCTAGGCTGGACAGCTTTATATCAGCTTTGCACAAGCTAAAGTCTTAAGAGGGAATCTCAAGAAAATGCCTCCCGGGTTGGGCGAGATGGCTCATCAGGTAAGAGCACTGACTGCTCTTCCAAAGGTCCGGAGTTCAAATCCCAGCAACCATATGGTTGCTTATAACCATCCGTAATGAGATCTGACGCCCTCTTCTGGTGCATCTTTGGGCAGGAACGAGCAGGGACTGAGGGAGTGGAGTTGACTGGAGCAAGCAGGGCCAGCCAGAGAGCATACAGGTCCTAAAAGTTCAATTGCCAACAACCACATGAAGGCTCACAACCATCTGTACAGCTAGTGTACTCACATTAAATAAATCCTTAAATAAAAAAGAGAATGCCTACTCAAGGTTGGGTTGTCAGCAGCCCTGTAAGATATTAGTGTGAAGGGGAAGGCCCAGCCCATTGTGGGTGATGCCATCCCTGGGCTGGTGGTCCAGGCCTCTATAAGGAGGCTGAGCAAGATGGTAAACAGCACCTTCCATGGCCTCTGCCTACATTCCTGACCTGACCCTCCAAGTCCTGTGGAGATGTCCAGCAAATAAACTTTTCCCAGTTGCTTTGGTCATTGTTTCATTGTGGAAATAGAATCCCATAACACCTTTTTACAGTTTTAATTATAATTACTGTTGTGAACATATTTATTGTGTAATCAACATCTTCCAACTCCACTTCCCATCAACCCAATGCAATGTTTGGCTAAACACTTTCCTCCTTCCCCATTACTGGGTAACCATACAACTATGATTGTAAGGTAGCTTAGGCTGGCCTTGAACTTCTGCCTCCACTTCAAGTTTTGTCTACATAGTCCAGACTGCCTCCTCTGCCTCTTCAGTGCTAGAACTCTAGTTCTAAAAAGGTATACCACGCTGGGCAGTGGTGGTGCACACCTTTAATCCCAGCACTTGGGAGGCAGAGGCAGGAGGATTTGAGTTTGAGGCCAGCTTGGCCTACAGAGTGAGTTCCAGGTCGGCCAGGGCTACTCAAGAGAAACCCTGTCTTGAAAAACCAAAAAAGGTACACCACTGAGACCCTACAGTATTTGGCTTTTGTCTCTGTAAGGGTTACTTGTGTAACCTAGCTGGTTCTCCTAGCTGGTATCACTTTGCAGAAAGCAACTTGACATAGAATATTAGGACTTCCTATTTCTTTACCAACT
The DNA here is from genome assembly GCA_019843815.1 of Montemys delectorum. NCBI lineage: Eukaryota > Metazoa > Chordata > Mammalia > Rodentia > Muridae > Montemys > Montemys delectorum. The sequence continues at coordinate 19,479 of JADRCD010039102.1, read as the reverse complement.
CAGAGACCAAGTCCTTAGAAACCATGGTTCTCAAGCTTAACACCATCACCCTCCCCAACCACTGTTTACTTTTGATTTTTCTAGTTATTAATTGTAAATACCCACCTTAGGCAACCACTCTTAGTGCCTTTGAAGAATGTAATGTAATAAGCACTCAAATCCTTACTACTATCTACAGGAGTGCAAGACTCACTTGCTATCCCCGTTTCCCCTCCCCACCACCTATCATTCAGATCAGAATCCTAATTTGTATTGCCATCACTTTGCCCCTTTACTACATCCAGGACTGTGTGGTGCACTCACATCAGGTACTAGACTGAGATGGGCAGAATCTCCCTACAAAGCGCATCCTGGCTTGAACTTAGGACCTGTCTATGGCACATGTCCACCTCTTGCATGTATGTTTGGGTATGAGGTTGTATCTGTCAATACCTATACCTGAGGAAACCACTGGATTTGGAGTTATATAGGTAATCTGCTTCATCCATTTTAAGCTTTTTATTTTCACGTAGTGAGGTTAACTGATAACCTAGAGCTGGAGTTCCAAACAGCTCTGAGCTGCCATGTGGGTGCTAAGAATTAAACTTGGGTCCTCTGATGAGCAGCCAGTGCTGCTTATTTTCTTATACCCACTATTTTTCTTCACAGCCTCCAAGAAACCAAATTTCAGACAAGACTTCACAGAGCCCAGGCTGGTCTCAAACTACATAGTATGACCCTAAACGCTGGATCCTCCAGCCTCTGCCTGAGAATGAGTCAAACACAGCTTATTTGAGGTGCTAGGACAAAACCTCAGGAACTCCACATACTAGTATTTTATTCTGTCTACCAAGAAGCAGGTTTTAAGTGTACTGGAGAAGAGGATCTCTATATAGAAGACAGCCAGTATTATATTACTGGACCCAGCCATAAAATCCCAAAAGCCTCAACTTTTTTAAAAGGGGGGGGGGGGGAGAAAGACAACACTCCACACTTTTTTTTTTATGTCACCTGTATTTTACCTTTTAAAGCAGAATGTGATTGGGCATTATTTCCATTCACAAGCCTTGCTGAGTTACAAGACTTAGGGGAACAGGATTTTGTTCTTGGTACTTTGGAAAACAAGCCACTTAGGGAATTCCTGTCAAGTTGTTTTAACTTGTGTTTACTTCTAAGACTAGTACATGCAGAATTAACTATAGGGAATGAAATCTTTAAGATGTAACTTAAGCCATCTTAATTTGGTCTACTAAGGAATCCAGCTCAACAGCTAAACACTTCAGACCACAAAGTTAACATTAACAGTAGGTTACATTACGTCTTACAACAAACGCTCTATCAACCTCTTGAGTCAAACCTATAGTATCACAGTATCACATGTAGAAATGTTATCTTTCCCTTAGTTTTCATGCCACACAGATGTTTTAAATGTTAACAAAAATAAACAAAAATAATGGAAAATATATTATCGGAAGGAATGAAGATAAGCATCACAGTTCTGGTGAAGCTTAGTCTACTTCTTCCATGCGTGATGTGTCGTCATCTCCTTCCAGGGGTGGCATTTCTTCAGTTACGGCAGCACTGGTATCATCCACAGTAGGATCATCCTCATCAATACCTTGTTTTGGAAATAAGTGTTAGAGTTAAAGCCAGGGAAGCTGAGACTTGCTTTAGACTGAGGCATTAACACCCCACCCTATCCTCATAAAAGGAAACTATTCATATGGAGCAAGTCAAGTATATGCCTATAACCGCCCCCCCCCCCCCCCCCGCTGGGAATTAAGAGGCAGAATCAGCTTTAGGCCATCCTCAGCTATACAGCTAATTTGAGGCTAATCCAAGCTAAATCTCAAACACAAAGGACACTGTTTATTCATCTCTCATACAATCATACCCCTTAGTTGAGGTTTCCACAACTGAAGTAGCTAAAAAAAGTCAATATTCCATTTTTTAAAAGCCAGGGTTTGTATAGCTTTGGCTTTCCTGGAACTCAGTCTGTAGACCAGGCTGGCCTCAGACTCAAGAGATTGGCCTGTCTGTCCCTCTACCTCTTGACCCCAGCACAAGGATGGGTGTGAGTCACCAAGTTTCTTTCCCTTATGTTAACGTGTAGCCTGCAATTTACCTAGACCAAGCTTGATCATCCTGTAGATCCTGTTAGCATGGGTCTGGGGATCTTCCAGACTGAAGCCGGAAGACAGGAGTGCAGTTTCATACAGCAAGATGACCAGATCCTTCACAGACTTGTCATTCTTATCAGCCTCTGCCTTTTGCCTTAAGGTTTCAATAATGGAGTGATCGGGGTTTATCTCCAGGTGTTTCTTTGCTGCCATGTAACCCATTGTTGAGTTGTCTCTGAGGGCTTGAGCTTTCATGATTCTCTCCATGTTTGCCGTCCACCCATATGTGCTTGTGACAATACAGCATGGGGATGTCACCAATCGGTTTGACACAACCACCTAAAATTAAAAAAAAGTGATAATTTAGACCATAGAAGAATGTACTAGAAATGATTCGAAACTCTAGGCATTATCAGTGATTTAACCAAAACTAAGAATCTATAATATACATTTTACTTCTAACATAAAAGGACCAAACTAGATTACCAGTGATGTAAGCATTCACATACCTTCTCAACCTTTTTCTCCAAAATATCTTTCATAATTTTACAGAGGTTCTCAAATTTTGTCTTTTTCTCTTCCTGTTTCTTCTTTTCCTCTTCATCTTCTGGAAGTTCCAGTCCTTCTTTAGTAACAGACACCAGCGTCTTGCCCTCAAATTCCTTCAGCTGTTGCACACAATACTCATCAATGGGCTCAATCATATAGATTACTTCTAAGCCATGCTTTCGGAGCCGTTCCACAAAGGCTGAGTTAGCAACCTGGTCCTTGGTCTCACCTGAGATATAAAGTTACTTTTAGAAATGGTTTCTTTCATGTATCCATCCAACTATACATTCTTACCTACATAAATGCTGTCACACATAGTAGAAAAAAACCACCTCTTTACTTGACCATTACCTGTGATAAAGTAGATGTGCTTTTGGTTTTCCTTCATTCTGGTGCAGTAGTCCTTCAGAGAAACCATCTCATCCCCAGAAGCAGACGTGTAGTACCGCAACAACTCTGAAAGCTTCTTCCGATTTTGAGAGTCTTCATGAATTCCAAGCTAAAACATAAGCACAGAAGTGTCCCACATTTATACAATTTGTCTTTAATTCCAACACTTGGAAGGCAGAAGCAAGTGGGCCTAAGTCTGAGGCCTGCCTCATATATATATACACACACACCACACACACACACACACACACACACCCCCACACACACACAGCAAGTTACAGGACAGCCAGTGAAAACCTGTCTCAACCACCCCTCCCCCCAATCAAGCTAGTTTGAAAACTGTCAGTAACAAATGTGTCAACACCAACCTTTATATTTTTTGAGAATTGCTCATAAAATTTTTTGTAGTTCTCTTTATCTTCTGCCAGTTCAGTAAATAGTTCTAAGCATTTCTTGACCAAATTTTTTCTGATAACTTTCAGAATTTTGCTTTGTTGCAGCATCTCACGTGAAATATTTAGAGGAAGATCCTCAGAATCCACCACCCCTCTAATGAAATCTGGGGAAAAAAAAGAACAAAGACATTCTGAAAACTAATCATTTTTGGCTTTTTTAGAGGGGACTGAGCCTAGGACCTCAAAAGTTAGGCAAAACCTCTCCCAATAGGTTACATCCTCAGTCCCCCAATCAATAGAGACCCAAGAGAGATAATGCCCACCGTGCTTATTCTCCCTTTTATAAAAAGATTATATGTAAGTCACTGTAGCTGACTTCAGATGCACCAGAAGAAAGATCTCACTACAGGTGGATGTGAGCCACCATGTGGTTGCTGGGACTTGAACTCATGACCTAACAGTGCTGAACGAACCATCTTGCCAGCCCCTTATTCTTCCTACTCATACTTACTCAGATACTCGGGGATTAACTCCTCACAGTTATCCATGATAAAAACTCTGCGAACATACAACTTGATGTTGTTCTTTTTCTTTCTGTTTTCAAACAGATCAAAAGGAGCACGTCTTGGGACAAAAAGAAGGGCCCGGAATTCTAATTGTCCTTCAACAGAAAAATGCTGCAATAAAATGAAAGACCTTTAACTGCCATGGACAAAATGAACTGACTTTTCCCCTGAGCTAAGTTACACTTAAAAAGCATTTCTGTAAGTGAGTGGGAATTTATGTTAAAAGCCAACCCGAAAACCTGCTTTTTAAGTCACTCACCTTTACTGCCAAATGTTCTTCCCAATCGTTGGTTAAGCTCTTGTAGAACTCTCCATATTCTTCATTAGTAATGTCATCAGGATTTCTGGTCCAAATTGGCTTTGTTTTGTTGAGTTCTTCTTGATCAATGTACTTTTCCTTAATCTTCTTCTTTTTCTTCTTGTCACCATCCTTCTTCTCTTCTTCCTCTTCATCAGAACCAACATCTTCTATTTCAGGCTTGTCATCAGACTCCTTTTCTTCTTTTTCTTTCTCTTCCTCTTCCTTTTCTTCAGCCTCATCATCACTGACTTCCTTATCTCGTTCTTTCTCCACCTTGAAAAAGACAAGTCACTTCAATATCTGACTTGTAAATTATGCAACCTAGAACTTGAGAGGACAGCCTGAGCTACAGAGTTAGTTCCAGGACGGTCAGGGCTACAGAGAAACCCAGTCTCGAAGAAAAAAGAAAAAACAACAACAACAACAAAAAACTATGCAACTACGACAGATCTAAGAAATGTATACAACTGAGCTCTGTAATTTGTCAACAGTCCTCCGTGTACACAGACCCCATCTTATTCCAAACAGGCTTATTAGTCTAGTAAACACCAGGTTTACAGAATTCTAAGAACATTCTCAGTTATCTCAATTATATAGACATGTACCCTGTAGTTTAACTTACAAAGAGAGTAATGGGATAGCCAATAAACTGAGAATGCTTCTTCACAATCTCCTTTATTCTCCTTTCCTCCAAATACTCAGTTTGGTCTTCTTTCAGATGCAAGATAACCTTTGTTCCTCGACCCATTGGTTCACCTAAAAATCAAAAGGTAAGGGACTAGATTCAAATGGCTACTATGCAAAGTCTTATCTCAGGCTTGCTGGAGGTGCAATAAAAGCATATAGCACAGCACTGCTCCCTAGCAGCCAACCTTCACCACAAATGCAAAGGTCCCCACAGCTTTAACTTCCTTGCTTGCCCACTCGCCATACATTTTTCATATTTCCTAGCTACTCAGTTCCTGAAGCTCCCTCCTTTATTAACACTTTTGTTGGAAGGGCTCAGGACTCAGCACTAAGGCTATGGGTCCCAGAGTGCTCTTGAACTCTTCAATCCTCTAAGTTAACCCTCTCAGGCACTTGACTAAAGTAACCAGACACCCCCACCCCTCCAATGAGAACACAACCCTCCTGGGGTCTGCCTACCTGTGTCAGTCCTCACTGTGAAGGACCCCCCAGCTGAGGACTCCCAGGCATACTGCTCATCATCATTGTGCTTCGTGATGACAGTCACCTTCTCAGCAACCAGATACGCAGAGTAGAAGCCAACACCAAACTGGCCAATCATAGAGATGTCTGCACCAGCCTGCAGAGCCTCCATGAAGGCTTTGGTGCCAGACTTGGCAATAGTGCCAAGGTTATTGATCAAGTCAGCCTTGGTCATTCCAATTCCAGTATCCACAATAGTGAGGGTTCGATCCTGTTTGTTGGGAATGAGATTAATGTGCAGCTCCTTCCCCGAGTCCAGCTTACTGGGGTCCGTCAGGCTCTCGTACCTGATTTTATCCAGAGCCTGTAAAGATTAAAAAAAAAGAAGAAGAGGTCAAGTACAAAGCCAAGGTGAAATTTTTACAGAGACCAGCACCCACTCCTCACATCCATGCGCTATACTCACATCCGATGAATTGGAAATGAGCTCCCTCAGAAAGATCTCTTTGTTCGAGTAAAAGGTATTGATGATCAAGGACATCAGCTGGGCGATTTCTGCCTGAAAGGCAAAGGTCTCCACCTCCTCCTCCTCCATTGGCTGGTCCTGGGTCTGGGTTTCCTCAGGCATCTGGAACACAGGCCGGCCGGACCGTAAGGCCTCACCGACCGCCCGCCGCCCCGCCAATGGCTCCCCCACCTCCTACAGCGATCCCGTACGGACTCGATTCTGGTCCAAGAAAGGGACTTAGGGGGAAAGGGCGAGCCGGGGGAGGGGTGGCTGACAAAGGTATGACCTCATTTCAGAATGCGGTAATTACGAGGCGCATGTGCGCGCCTCCGGGAGGACGTTCGGACCCCGGCGGCTCCGCGCACGCCGTTCCTAACGGCCGCCCTCCCCCCACGCCAGCCGCCGCCATGGCGCCTCCCTCCTCCGCCCGCGCCTCGGGAGCCCCGGCGAGGGCCGAGGCGGCCTACTACGCACGGCAGGCGCCGAACGCTCGCCTCGCGCCCGCCGCCCCTCCTCAGCGGCCCGCTACCACCGCAGCCCGGGCCCGGGGCGTGAAGGCCGCCTGGGGCCTGCGGCGGGAGGCCGTGGCCGCCGGCCTCCGCGGGCTGAGGGGCCCGGACGCCGCCGTCGCCGCCGCCGCCGCGCAGTGTCCGCAGGCGCCGGGCTTCCTCCCCCTGCATCCCCAGGCCTCGCCGAGCGGCTCGGCGGGAGCACTCACCTCGGCTGGATGAGCGAGCGAGCGAGCGAGCACGCACTGAACACGACCGACCGCACCGGGACTCTGAAGCGACTGGCGCGCCGCCCCCTGCGCCGGCCTTTTATAGACGCGGGCCCGCCCAGCGCGCGCCGCTTTTTCCAGAAGCCTCCCGAACCTTCCGGAAGAACCCTCCCCAACCGCCGCCGCGGCCGCGCGCCTGCGCCTGCGCGGTGGACCGGGCCCCGCCCCTCCCCGAGGAGCGCGCGGAGAGCGAGCGCAAGCCCCTCCTCCACGGCCAGGTGCTCTGGGCATGCGCAGTGCGCCACTCTCGCCCGGCCCGGCGCCTTCCGGGGGCGCGCGGACCAGCGGGCCGGCGCATGCGCTGGAGGCCGCGTGCGAGCATCCCTTCCTCCGCGGTCTGCGGAAGGGAGGTCGGCGTGGGAACGCGCGCGCTCCGAGCGAACCTCAGGCTCTTTTGCAGCGCCTTACGTGCCCGAGGCCAAAAGGCCCCCCTGTCTTCCGGCGCCCGTTGGGAACGCAGACCCCCGGCGGGAGGCGAGCCCCGCACCTCGTTTCCACCTTGATGGGTGGGGCGCCTCCCGGACTGGGGTTCTTGTTTCGCGGTCCTCGGATGTCCCCGCTGGAGCCTGTGGGCTTGCTGAGACCTTACACGCTGGATCTTACAGACCTGTCCCTAGTACTTGGGGGTTTCTCCTTGGCCAAAAACTACGACCCTCAAACTTGGGCGTTGTTAGGGATTTTGTGTCAAATTTGTGCTACCTTAGTTTATTGTAATTTTGAGGGCCGGAAAGATGGTTCACCCAGTAAAGGTGCTCGGGTTTGATATCTGCCACCCAGATAGCGGAAAAAGAGCTAACCCCCAGCGCTATGGGACACCCACGCGCCCATGCACACACACACACACACACACACACACACACACTCGCACACGTGGAAATGAGCGCCAAGGGCTAGAGAGACTGCTGGGAGCAGTTAGTGATGCCAAACACACACGTTAAGGCAGCTCACAACCACCAGTAACTACAGTTCCAGGAAATACAATATCCTCTCTGGCCTCCGCAGGCACCAGGAACACGTGGTGCACAGACAAACGCAGTCAAAAAACCGTCGAACAAAACACCCTATCCTGATTTTTGATGCACCTTCATGTGGTGTACATATGAAGTTATTTTGGGCGGTTAGCACGACCCAAAAGATAGTTTTCTTGTTTGTTTCTTTATCTTCAATACAGGCTTCGGTTTGGCTTCCGCATGCCTTTCTTTTGGGTTACTCCCACCATCTATTTCCTATTTCCGCATCTTTTCCTGCTGGCAAAACAATTACACATTAAGATTAGAAAGAAGGATAGAGAGATAGCTCAGTGGTTAAGAGCACTGACTGCTCTTCTGAAGATCCTGAATTCAAATCCCAGCAACCACATGGTAGCTCACAACCATCCATAATGAAATCTGAAACCCTCTTCTGGAGTGTCTGAAGACAGCAACGGTGTACTTATTTATAATAATAAATCTTTGGGCCCGGAGGTGGTGGTGCAACTCCCAGCACTTGGGAGGCAGAGGCAGGCGGATCTCTGAGTTCAAGGCCAGCCTGGTCTACAGAGTGAGTTCCAGGACAGCCAGGGCTACACAGAGAAACCCTGTCTCGAAAAAAAAACAAAACAAAATAATAAATCTTTGGGCCTGAGCGAGCAGAGTTGACCGGAGCAAGCAGAGGTCCTAAATTCAATTCCCAACAACCACATGAAGGCTCACAACCATGTACAGTTACAGTATACTCATATTCATTAAATAAATTAAAAAAAAAAAAGAAAAGGGCTGGAGAAATGGCTCAGTGGTTAAGAGCATTGACCGCTCTTCCAGAGGACCCAGGTTGAATCCTTCAATACCCACATGGCAGCTCACAACTCTCTGTAACTCCAGTATCTGACACCCTCACCCAAACATACATGCAGGCAAAACACTAACACACATAATAACTAAAAGCTTAGAAGGAAAAGAAAGAATGTGCTCTGTGGACAAAAACACAGCAGGTAATTTCCTCTTGGAGAGGAAGAAAATTTACCCACCTCGCCCTCCCTCCAGGGAGTGAGGCCCTTCTATAGCAGTTGAGGAAAGCCAACTGCGGCCTTTTCTCCGGACCATCCGAGTGGTGTGTAAGTAGAAACATTATTATTTTGAGGTATTAACTTTTTTCATACAGGATTGCACTTAGCAGCCCCTTGCTATGTAGAGCAGGCTGCCCCTGAATTCATAGAGATCCACCTGCTTCTGTTGAGGTGTGCGTCATTGTCCCAAGCTGTACTCTTCTAGTGCCACTTGTTTTCCCTAAGACTGGCCATTTGTGTTGGGTGCCAGGACTCTTAGGTGTTGATTTTTAATTGTTTGCATAAAAACCACAGGTCAAGCTCCAAGCTGTTAGGATCTCTATCCTAGAAAGGGGAATTTTGCTTTTTATTTTTGGTCTTTTGGTCTCAGGCAAGCTAGGCCCTACCACTGAGCTAGAATAGGCTCAGCTGCCAGGACTTATTGGCTTTAAGGGAGCTTTAGCTCAGGCAGACTGAATTTCCATCTTCCTATGTCAGCCAAGCAGCTGGGACTGAAGGCTTAAGGTCTCTTGTTATCAATCAGGCAAGCAAGCAACTAAGATCTAAAAGGGAAAAGTAGAGGAGCAAGTTTAAAGGGTTCTGGAAGGCAGGGTGTGGTCGTCATGAGGTAGCATAGAGACAGAGAAAAGTAAAGGAAGCCTTCACTCCCGAATCTAATCGAAGTTTCTCACCAAAGGAGCCACACGCTTCAGAACAATCACTATCTTTGGCTTGTGAAGGTCGCCTGCCAAGCCTATATTCCTTGTGTTGGTACTTTGTCTAAGGTCAGCCCCATAGTTACCTAGCAACGGCCAGGGCCAGGTATGCCTGACTCACTTTAAAAGGGGCATTGTCTTGCTCTTGCCTTCTTGCTCCAGCTCTGTCCTCTCATCTCTCGCCCTCTCTCCCATTCCCCTCCCCGCTCTGTCACCCCGTGCTCAAGGCCGGCCTCTATTTCTCTCTCTCTCTCTGCCTTTCTCTGCCTCTACTACCCTCTTAACTCCCCTCCCCATGCCCTGAATACACTCTATTCTATACTATGCCTTCATGTGGCTGATCCCTCAGGTGGAAGGGATGCCTCAGCATGGGCTCACAGAGGCACTCCCTTCCCCCACACCTGACTACACATCCACCAAGCATATTCCTTCTCTATCTTTTTATAAAACACAACACCAACCTGCATCCTTCACCCCAAACCACCCCCTTGCAGAAGTCCAGTTTGTAATCTAGTGCTAATCTGGAATGGGGGTGGGACAGGACTCAGGGGTGTCTGAGCCCCACACTATCGCATGGTCCAGCTTGGAGTAGCACCCTTAGAGGCTTTGAGAGGGTGAGACAAACCAGAAAGGAGTGAACATCCAGTGTGATGAGCTTTGTCAGCCCCAGGTCTTGTGTGTGACCTAGAGCTCCCTTCCCTGGAGCACTGTGGTTTTCTTAAACCTGCTGAGTCATCTTACACCATGGTCTCCCACATCTGAGGGCCGCCAAGCCTGGCCGGTTTCTCCCATGCTCGGGAACTACTCCGAGCCTTCAGGTGCCCACACCAGGCCCCGTTTAGCTGGCTTTTGCTGGACTGATCCGTTCCTTTCTCAGCTGCCATTTTCAGACGCAGAAACCCTCAAGGCATGCAGGACACTAGACTTTTACATTCTATCTAGGCTATCAGCCCCAGGGCCCCACTAGCCAGCTCCTCTCTCCAGTTCCCTGTGTGGGACCCAGTTCACACAGTCACTGGCTGGGGAGACGTCCCTCCTATATCTATCCTCATGGCAGACTGTTGTCTGCAGGCCTGTCACCAGGCCATGACAGCACTGTCCACAGAGGAGTGCCCAGCTCAGGACAGCTAGGGCAGCTTTCTCAGTCATAAGAAGATCATCTGGCAACCTTACAAGGAATAGAAAGGCTAGATTGGCTCAGTAGGAAAAGACAGGTTTAATTCGTGCAAGGCACTAGGTTCCAGCTCCAGCACACACAGACACACAAATGCACAGAGAACAAAGAAACAGATTCCGGGAGAGGAAGGATAGTCTACAAGGGCGATGGCTGCTGCTTGGCTTTCTGACTTGTTCCAGCCTCATTCTTCCTCCCGAGTTGCATTTTCTCATCCTTACTCAGCCTGACGGACCTCGTAATCTTTACTGTTCCTGAGGGGTGGGACCTGGAAGAACGGAGCTGAAAAATGAGGAGGTCTAAAGTCTCATACCATAGCCAGCTTTATTCAGGGCATCAAGCAGTTTGTACTCCAAAGGTTAAGAGGAATCACCTGGGCTGGAGAGATGGCTCAGTGGTTAAGAGCACCGACTGCTCTTCTAGAGGCCCTGAGCTCAAATCCCAGCGACCATGTGGTGGCTCACAACCATCCGTAATGAGATCTGATGCCCTCTTCTGGTGTGTCTGAAGACAGCTACAGTGTACTTATACATAATAAATAAAGAAATCTCTAATAAATAAATAAATAAATAAACAAACCTTTAAAAAAAGAAGAAGAGGCCGGGCGGTGGTGGCGCACGCCTTTAATCCCAGCACTTGGGAGGCAGAGGCAGGCAGATTTCTGAGTTCGGGGCCAGCCTGGTCTATAGAGTGAGTTCCAGGACAGCCAGGGCTACACAGAGAAACCCTGTCTCAAAAAAACAAACAAAAAGAAGAAGAAGAAGAAGAAGAAGAAGAAAAATCATCCCCTGAGACGAATCCTTCCCTCACAAGCAGCAGCTACAGGTGGCAGAACCATCCTTTCCTACAGAGGCACACAAACAAAACCAACAGTCAGTTGTAGTGAATAATCACTCCTATCCACTACATCTAGGAGGGGCACAAAAGCACATTCCAAGAATAATTCCATGTTTTTGAAGAAACTGAGGTCACAAGGCTCTGGCTTGGTTTCTTGGAGTTCTCTGCTCCAGCCTCAGGATTTCCTCACAGGACTCTGAGCTTGGATCTCATTCTGACCTCATACAATACTCAAGGGCCCTTCAAGGCTAGTCCACATTTTACTACCCCTTCCTTTATGCAAATCACAATAGTAGCTCTAGGGGCCTGACCTCTCTCCACCCTGAACGGTTCTCCTTAAGCCTGGACACTTCATTGAGCTCCGCTCACTGTGTGCTTCCTCCACAGTTCTAAGCTCATCCAGCTAAACTGAACTTACAGATGTAATCTACCTCTTTATCCTATGGGCCATCTCTAGATCCAGCACAGAGCAGTTACCAACATACAGAAAGAAGTAGTCTGTAAGTACTCAGAACCCTCCATTGCTAAGGGGAGGCGTGGGTGTTTAGCGCCACCTGCCGGCCAGCTGTTGGAGGCCTTTCAATTAGGAACAATTGGAGGCGTTAACTGAACTCCTAAGGAGATGACCATCACTGAGGTCCATCTGCCTTCACTCAGAGCGTTCTAGGCAAAGCTTCTGGTATTTCACTGAGCAAGGATAAGGTGGTGTTAGCCGGGCGGTGGTGGCACATGCCTTTAATCTCAGCACTTAGGAGGCAAAGGCAGGCAGATTTCTGAGTTCGAGGCCAGCCTGGTCTATAGAGTGAGTTCCAGGACAGCCAGGGCTACACAGAGAAACCCTGTCTCAAAAAAACAAACAAACAAACAAACAAACAAAAAAACAAAAAAAGAAAAAAAGTGGTGCGTGTGTGTGTGTGTGTGTGTGTGTGTGTGTGTGTGTGACAGCCTGGAGTCGTGAATAACCTTCCTGTCTTAGCTAGGACCACAGATCCCTGCTGCAAAGTTCTGAGAGCAGTAGGCCTGGAAGCCTTCCGTAGTGCAGGCCTATAGCTATGCAGGAAGCTGACTCAGACAGAATGACAAGTTGAAAACCTGCCAGGACGACAAAGTGAGTTCAGGGCAGTGTGTGACTTTCTGTCGTGCCAGGGAAGTGTTAGTGATCCCAAAAACACACACAGGAGCCGATCTGAAGCAACTCAGAGCAGGGTCTTTATTGTATTTGAGCTAGCTTGGGCCCCCCAGTGCACAACCGTCACACAGGATGGTTTTGGTGGTGGGGGACGCCCAAATGTCTGTCGGGGTAAGGCTTTATAGTAAGTAGCAAGCAGAGAGTTCGTGTGCAAGCATCTAATTAGAAAGCTACTGTGGCCTTTAACACAATTGGTGGTGCTGGGAGTCATATTATAAACTTAGCTTCCGCTCCCCTCTGCGTTGGTGGTCATCAGGCAAGGGGTGGACTTGTAACCTGGGGTGCAGGTTTGTTGGGGGAATAACCTGGAGACACTGGTCTTGTTGAGGGTGTAGCCTGGAAACGCTGGTCTTGTTGGGGATTAGCCTAGAGACTGGAGCTAGGCTCGGGTTTTGTTGGGGGGCAACTTGGAAACTAAAGCTAGGTACCAGCCTGTTTACCTGAGTTCAAACTTAGGTCAGGGTCTCTAAAACGGAGTCTGAATTTAAAAGGTTTGCCTCTCGGTCTTCATCCTGTTCCATCCTGTTTTTATTCCCAGTATTTGTGGTTTATAAGGTGCTGGACAGACCTGAGGACCCCAGTCAAGTCCTCCACCACTGAGTACACTCTTGGACGCCACTCTCTTAACTCTTGAGCCAGGCTTTCACTTAGACGCCTGGCTTGTCTACAACTTTCTGAAACTGAGGCAGGTCATGAAAATTTAATTCTCCTGCCCCAAAAGCCAAAGTAGCCGTGCTATAATTTGGGAGAGTTAAGTTGTATTAAAACCAAACAAAACAGGGTTCTTCATTTTCTGAGACTCACAGAGCTTGGGGGACTCACAAGGACCTCCTTTCTTGCCTGCCACCTGGCGGGCAATTCTGCGCTAAGTAGCTGTAAACGCATATGTAGACACCAGCAAGCTGAACACATTAATGACAGAAGTACCAGACATCTGTGCTCGGTAGCCCAAAAACCTGGGCTGGCATTCCAACTGCCACACCTTGTTTCCCAGGTTCCTCTGTGTTTGTCTGATAGCAGCACTATCTGCTTCCTGTGACATATCTGGGATTCCATTTCATGATGAGGAACGAGTGTGGTCTTTGAGCTAAGCCACCATAACTGGTTTTCTCAGAAGAAACAAAGCTCCCCGGATCAAGTGCAGCCTGTGGAAGGGGAGGAATTCCAACAAGGCACTCATGGGCAGTGGCTAGTGTGGGTCACACACTGGAGAAAGAGATGGCAAGGACAGAGGCTAAGAGCTGTTTGTCAGGCCTCAAGAGACTGAGTAAAGCATGAGTGACCAGCTGTAGAACACGGTGTGAGGGAGGGGAACCTTCCCTGCCCTAAGGGGTTTTTTGATCCTGGAACTGAGGGCAGTCCTGAGAAGTTTGTTTGTTTTTTTGGTTTTTAGTTTTTGTTTTTGTTTTTGTTTTGGTTTTTCGAGACAGGGTTTCTCTGTATAGCTCTGGCTGTTCTGGAACTCACTCTGTTGACCAGGCTGGCCTCGAGCTCAGAAATCTACCTGCCTCTGCCTCCCAAATGCTGGGATTAAAGAGCAGTTCGAATGTTGTAGGCCACACGTTGCCTTGCTTGTGTTATAGGAGTCTCCATTTCACAATCTGTTGGGGTTCCGTGCAGGTAGTGAGGCAGAGGAGGAGACAGGCACCCTGAAGAGCAGAGTCTCTCTCACCAGGTTGATGGATGGCTGTTGAAATGTCCACCTTTCCTGTGGTGTCAGCACTTTTGACCCTTTGGGTGTACCAAAATCCTATTGTGTTAACTCAGGTGGGGTAAACAACCTCGGACTCCACCCCCTGCCCTTTTGCCCCCCTCCCTTGCACCCCCAGGCCCTAGATCTTAGCACAACTGACTCCATGATGGACACATCATTCAGACTGTAAAACTCGCACATAGATAACTCCACCTGCCAATATGAAAACAAAGACATGCTGGGCGGTGGTGGCAATGCACTTGGGAGGCAGAGGCAGGCGGATTTCTGAGTTCGAGGCCAGCCTGGTCTACAAAGTGAGCTCCAGGACAGCCAGGACTACACAGAGACACTCTGTCTCGAAAAAACCAAAAGAAAAAAAAAAGAAAAAAAAGACATAATCCATCAAAAAAGTTCTGGGGAAATCTCCGATGTACAGCCTTGCTTTTTGCCTTCTGTAGTTCCACTTCTGGCTAACTGTTCTTGTTGACTAAAGTATGTCAACTCAGGATATAGTTCTTGTGCTTAAAAGCTCACCCTGAGGAAGGCTCAGTCCTACACTGGGGTTCCGTATACCAGTGTAGTAGCTGGCCAGCTAACCTGTGTCTGAACTGAACCTAAGCCTTGTCTGGCGTAGCTTAGAGTACGTACCTGTCCAACACTTCAACTACCCCTGACACGAACAGCACCAGATAGGAATAGGGAATAGGACTAGTCAGGCAGGTTGCTTTCCTTTAAAAAAAAATTTTTTTTTTTACAATTTTAAAACCATTTATTTTCATTTTATGTATATTGGTATTTGCATAAATGTATGTCTGTGCATCCTTTTCATTCAGTGCATGAAGAAGGCAGAAGAACAGTTCTCCTGGGACTGGAGTCACAGCCAGGTGTAAGCCACCCATGTGTATGCCGGGAATTGAACTCAGGCCCTCTGAAAAAGCAGCTAATGCTCTTAACCAATGAACTGTGATCTCTCCAGGCCCTTGCTTCCCCTTTGGATTCAGGGTTATGAGGTTGTAAGCCTGGAGCTGTGCGGGCTCTAGGTCTGGTGTCATGGTGGGGGGAAACCACCAGGGAATGAGAATGGGGACAAGGGACAGATAGTGGCAGGCGATGAGGATCTGGATGGAGGCTCAGCTCTCCTGTCTGTGCTTTGGCTGCAGGCTGATAATCACTTTCTCATTCAGGCTAATGAGAGTCAGGCTCCTGCTGCTCGTAACCACAGACGTTCTGAATGTAAACATCTTCATCATTCCTGGGAGTTAGTTGGGCAGCGGCAATCGCAAAAGAATAATTAATTTTCTTTCTTAAGTAGAGCTCTGTGTCTTACACACTGAGGAGAGAGAGCCTTACTTGTTATTGAGGCAGGTCTCCTGGGTCATATAAAAACAGGACCTAGTTAGCAAGCATTAAGTGCTGTTTCGACTCAGTGGCAGGCACTCTGGTTGTCTAGTCCGTCTTTCCTAACAGGCCGCGTCTCCCCTGCAAGACTGCAAGTCAACCGTGCTTTCCCAGCCGGAGCTAGAGGGGTCATGTGACCCTATCCTAGGCAACGGGATGCAAACAGGAACTGGATGCTTGTCATCCAGGAGGAGAGAGAGGGACTGGACGAGTTTGAATGAATTTCTACGTTCCCTCCATATCTTCCTACATTGATTTGTGTGTGGTGGTGAGTGAAGGTCAGAGGACAGCCTGAAGCAGGTAGTCTCTTTGCCATGTGGGTCCTGAGAGATGAAACTCAGGTAGCCAGGATCCGTGGCCAGGGCATTCACCTGCTGAGCCATCTTGCCAGTCCAGCTCACACAACTTTTGGAAGACAGCAGGGATATAAAGATAAGTGCAAAGAAGAAACCTGGGCGTGATAAAACACACCTGTAATCCTGGTGCTACCTGGAGGTAGGGAGCAGAGGGTCAGGAGTTCAAGGTCATCCTTGGCTATGTAGCAAGGGGAAAAAAAGAAACAAATAACAAGTTTTTAATTTAACTTATTTTTGCTCAAAGACTTGCTATACAGTTTAAGTTAGTCTTGAATACTAGATCCCCCTGTCCCAGGCTTTCAAGGGTTGGGATTACAGGTGTTGGCAACTGTGTTTGAGGCCTTCATTGCTTTTATTGCTGTCTCACTAGCCCAGGCTGGCCTAGAACTTCTGTCCTTCTGTGTGCTGGGGACTATAGATGTAACCCACTGAGCCCAGGCTGACCTAGTTTTGCACATGCCTGGGATTCTCTGAGGGTGAGGAGTCAGAGAGCCACAGCTGTAATTCAGCTGCTCCCTGTGGGAAAGGAGACCCAGGAATAGGTCACGGTAAGCCCTGACGTAAGTGCAATGCTAAAACTGGCTTAAGGTGTTATGGGGCACAGTGAGGACCCAGAAAGGTTTCCTGAGGGCAAATAACACCTGAGCCAAGCTGGGCACACCGGATGGAGGGAAAGGCACAGGCAAAGGTGGGAAGCTGCGTCATCATACATGGGTTCCATTGTGGCTACTTCACAGGGAGTCCAGGAAAAGATGGTATGCCAGTGTGTGAGCATGGCGGCCATCTGGTAGGAGATAGTGGGAAAGCCATCCCATTCTGAGATAGCTTTCATGATATGCACACACACACACACACACACACACACACTCAGAGAGAGAGAGAGAGAGAGAGAGAGAGAGAGAGAGAGAGAGAGAGAGAGAGAGAGAGAGAGAGAGAGAGAGAGAGAGAGAGAGGAGTCTACAGAATCCCCAGGCTGGCTTCAAACTCACTAGATGACCTTGACCTTGTAATCCTCCTACCTCCATTTGCTGAGAACTGAAACTGTAGGCACGTGCCACCAACAACAAGTCTTGTTATTTTAGGTAGATTTTGCTGCAGGTGAATTTTGTATCTAAGAGACACAAGCCTATACACGAGGAGACACGAGCTGTTGCAGTGGTGCAGTCGGCACTTGGAGGAGTTCTGTGAATGCCTGCAGTCTCTCTGCCTCTATACTGCTGTGCTGGCATCCCAGCCTCTCCAGGTCTTTGTTTAAAACCAGTCCTCTGAACTGACACTTGTTGACTTCTAAAAGCGTTCATCCATAATTACGGGCTTGCTCCTGGAAGTGTTTTGTTTTTTTGTTTTTCTGGTGGTATTGTGGGCTGAAGCCGGGGCCTCAAGCCTACTAGGCAAGTGTTCTGCTGCTATGGGGCATCCTCAACCCTAAGTCTATATTTTAGAAAAAAATCTATTAGTGACCAAAATATTAGTGTTGACTTCAGTTCTCAGCAAAGAACTATCAAGATCCTTTTGTTCTGTTAGTTAGTTTGTGGTGTGTTTGGAATGAGTGTGTGTGTGTGTGTGTGTGTCTCCACATCCAGAAGAGAGGTTGGAGCCCATGGAATTGGAATTACAGACAGTTCTGAGCCACCTAATGTGGGAGCTTGGAATTGAACATGGGTTCTCAGGAAGAGCGGCAAGTACTCCTTTCTGCTGAGTCATCTCTCTAGCCCAATGTGATGGTGGTGGGTGGGTAAGAAAGTAAATTCTGGCCAGGCAGTGGTAGTCCAAGGCCAGCCTGGTCTACAGAGTGAGTTCCAGGACAGCCAAAAAAGGTAAATTCTGCTTATACAATGATATATTGATATAAAGATGAAAAGAGATGTTTTAGCAGAAGGAAATGCCAGCCTCAGCTCTGCATTCCACATTGAGCTATTTTATTGAGGGAACAGACAAAATATACAGAAAAAAGAAACTGAATGAGAAATTAATTTGGGGAACTATTGAAGAAATATTGTCAAGATGGATGGTTGGGTGGTGTGGTGGCTCAGCAGGTAAAGGCGCTTGCTTGCCACAAGCCTGATGACCTGAGTTGATCCGCAGGACCTGATTCCCACAGGGTTTCCTCTGATTTCACACTTGCGCTGTGGCTGTGGCATGCGTACACACTCATACCTGCATACGTGTGCACGTGCATACAAATGAATGTTCCAAAAGAATTTAAAGTTATTCTGAGGGCATGAAGAAAAAGATGGGGTTACTGCGCAGGGCGCCATAGTCAGTAATGCTGAGGGAGGCGGAGCTCAGCCTCTCAGGGTCTGGGAACAGAGAGTCTTCATGCATGGAATCCATGCAGCCCTGCTGACACTTTGGGGGCTCTACTCACCACTTTTCTTCAGACTAAACCCTGGTTGTGGGTTTTTATAATTTACGATTTTTATTTTTGTGGTGCTGGGAATTGAACCCAGATCTTGCACATGCTAGTGCTATACTACTAAGCTATCTCGCAGCCCTGTTTCATTTTGAAGCAGGGTATCATGTAGACTGAGTTAGCCTGGAACTCATTGTGTAGCCTTGGATGACCTTAAACTGCTGATCCTCTTGTCTCTGCTTCCTAAATGCTGGAAATACAGACATTGGCCACAGGCACCCCTCCAGCTTCGATTGGCAGGGAGGACTAAGCGTTTCCTGCGTAACTCTAAGGGGACAGGATGCCTGCTTCGGGCCTGGTCTCCTCTGGTGTCACCGCATTGCCTCTTCTCTGCTGGCTGAGACCTGTAGGTCGCAGCAGATGACAGTCTGGAGACGTGGTCTGGGGCTTCTTGGCACAGACACTGAGAAACAGGCCCAGCTGGCTGGCTGCAGCAAGAGGCCAATGCAGACCTCTGTTTGCAAGGGAAGGGGTCAGGATAGGTAGGGGCTGGCAGGGTAGCTCAGCAGGTAATTACAAACAGCAAGAACGGGTATGCTGGACGGAGGAGGGCTTACCTTTCAGACTCTCACTAGCTATTGCCAGACTGTTCTCTGCTGAGCTGGTGCCCTTTATACGTCCAGCAGCAAGTGCCTTACCTTGTAACGTACAAAGAGTTACAGGACTCCTGACTGTGAGAAGATTTTATACAGTATGTTCGTTTGTGTTGTTAAACTTGACATGACTGCATTTATGATTAAGACAGGTGGATTTCCTCTGCCTGCTCATGTGCTTGCTCACATCCTTCGTCAATTAGATCTTTCTGTGTGTGTGTGTGGTGAGTGTGTGGTATGTGTATGATATGTGTGGTCTGTGTGTGTATTTGTGGTGGTGTGTGTGTATATGTAGTGTATGTGTAGTGTATGTGTGGTGTGGTGGTGTGTATATGTGTGTGTGTGTGTGTGT
>JADRCD010039100.1:0-10812 GCA_019843815.1 Montemys delectorum | reverse complement strand
CTGACATGATATTTATCCAGAAATGCTCAGTGGCACTGTGTGGGATAATATAACAGTATGCAATAAGAATGAATCGCTGACATGATATTTATCCAGAAATGCTCAGTGGCACTGTGTGGGTAAGGACAGGCAGGGAGGTCTGGTAACATGTTTTTTCTCTCATGACTGCAGTTGTAGTAACATGTCTACTGTTTACTGAATTGATGTTTCACAATCAATTCTATTCATTTTCCCTAACATGAAGTTTCAAACATATATCCACAATTTAATGATGACACAGTTACCATTCTGAGTAAGATCTCATAAGATCTATTTCATAAGATCTACTCTCCATAAATGAAGAACATAATATGCTGCTTTTAACTGTGGCCAATATCCATACATTTTATTTTTATTGAAATAATCCTTCCTATCTAACTCACTAGTCTCCTACTCGTTCTACACTGTCCATGCTGTGATCAACCTGCCCTGATTTTACTTTAGCTCTGATCAGATTTTGGGTTCCACTTAACAAGGTGTTCTTTTATTCTCTTTAGTGTGAGATCATAAAAGATACATTGCTTCCCAGAGCCACTATGGACAGTCCCTCATCTGATTGGTTAAGCCATTTCTGGCCATGAATACTGACAATGTCCATATGGCTTCTGAATGAGTTCACCTGAGGCTCATGGGATACTTGCTATAGTTTTCTAATGGGAGAAGAATTCCCCAGTCTCGATGTTTGCACACTCACCGATTGTTTTCTTCCAGGCTCTCACTTTCAGCCTGCCTGTTTCTTTAAGTGTATGGACTTTCTATCATACAGCATCGTTTTATATCCAACTGTCATAAATCTCAGCAAATAGTTTGTGTGTTAATTAAATTTACTTTTAGCAGATACATGAAATATGCCACCTTCCATCTATCCTGGACTGACCATATGCCTGGGAGGATCAGGTAACACCCTCACAATTCCTCAGTACCCCACAACAATGGTGAATCCACAAATACTTATCTACCCTTATATCTAGTATTTGTATTTCTCCTGGAATTGTTACTTCACAACTTCCCAAATTCCAACCACAGACTATCAGGAGCCTTCTACTTGTCTCACAAAGTTAGGAGAATGAGACCAATATAATGACCTTGCCCCTTTCAACTCCCTGAACACATCTCCTAAGAGATAAGCCACACCCCACCTACCACTAACCCAACATTCCATGACACTTCTCCCAGCCTCTGTTTGTCAGCACGCTCAGAGTCACGCTTTCTCCATTCCTGGAACATTCCAGTTGCTACATGTGGCCACAATATCCAAATATTGACCTTTGACCTCCTTCTATCCTCATTTCTCTTGGGATTTCCCAAATTCAGCCATCAGCTATCTCTTATTCTACAGATCTTCTTCTAGTTCATCTCCATCCCAAGTTCCACAAATCTCTGTTAATTACCTGAAAGATAAAAACTAGCTGCCCCAGATGTCTAGGACACTCATGTAGTGACCTCACCAATCCTTATTGTTCATTTAGCACCTCCACAAGCAGCATGTACCACCTCAGGTCTCTAAACCTCCTCTCCCTCCTTCCTTCCCTCCCTCCCTCCCTTACCCTCCTTCCCTAAGTCTCTCCATGTCTGTGTTTGTCCTGGGGCCATGCGGGTTATGTTAATTCAGCACTGCAGGGTATCTTAAAATCAAGTATGGTAGAACAGCAGCACTATCCTTGTCCTTTTATTAATGGTTACCTTGCCTACTCATTTTGGTCACATGTAAAACAGTCTCCATGAAGTTCCAGCTCTTACTTACTGAGCCAAGTTACCTGATATGGCCAATGAAAAATTAATTTTAACCAGTTCAGTTGGAGAGATCTCAGCCAGACGGAGGCTGAGACAAATTTATTCTAGACAATCTATTTTTTATACTTTTATCAGAAACACAATATAATGGCAGTTGAAAGGATTAATACAATGGTAGATGCCAGGATACAATAACACAAGCTATGAACAGTACATAAGATTAATGTTTAAGACCAATTGTCATGGCAAGTTTAGTATGCTTCCTTGACTTCTAGGGAACACAGAGGAACACAAAGCAAGCTGAATGCTTCACTACCTGAGAGGGTTCCTTGTTTCTTGAGAACTAAAAGGCAAAAGTGCTCTAGGACACCTGTACAAGGCAGCTACACTGTGCCAACTCCAGAGGCCAACAGTCTCCCTTAAACATTTTCTTTGGGAATTTATTTAACACACTCAGCCATTTTCTTTTTACTATTTTTTTCTTCATTTTAGTGAAATTTTACGTGTTTGAGTAAGTAATGATCCCATTCATACCCTTTTCCCCAGCAACTTCCCAATATTTTCCCACTAATCAAAAATCATAAGCCCCAGGGATGGGCAATGCATGTGAGAGATTCTCGCATAAGTAAAGAGGTTTAGGGATGGAGGAATATTTCTGGAAAGTGGGACTGGGAGGGCACATTTCGGTCTTCATAAATTTATGAAATAATTATCTACTTAATAAAAAGAGTTCTGAAGGTAAGGGAGGGCTGGACTTTTGTGCCTGGTTTGTAGCTCTACAGGGATCCTATCTAAAAGTACAGAGTGTAGTAACTCTTGACCTGTACAAATGTTTATTCAACTTTCTATTTTCCTTGTTTATATGTTTATATTTATTTATTTATTTATTGTATTATATTATTTCTCTGTGTCTTTCTGTAGGCCTGTATGTGTTTATTTGTTTCTATGTCTCTTTGCTGCACTGCTTCTGTCTCTTTGTCTCTCTCTACCATTGGATCTCTCTCTGTCTCTTTCTCTCTCTGTGTGTATGTGTGTTTGCACATGTGTATATGTTGAGATGAGTTATCTTCTCTTCTCAATGTACACAACAATTTAGAAATAAAGTCCATCATTGGGCCTGATTTCACTATTGCTAGACTGGTTGGCCAGTGAGTCCCAACCATCACACTGTCTCTACATCTAAGAGGTGGGCTTCCTGATTGGCTACCAAATCTACCTCTTTTTGTAGTTATAAATATTAAACACAGATCCTTCTGTTGGTATGATATGAACTTGAAGCACAGACCTGTATTTATAGCCCATTTAAAGATGACTTAAATGTAGGAAAAACTCTGACTAGAACAAAACACAGAGCATCATACAAGGCAGAAGTGAATCTGTATGAGGACTAGGATCAGTTCCAGAAGAAACAAAGAACACTTGAGACTGTGGAGCCCTAGAGTCAGGGCAGACACTCAGTTAGATTCCCTTCATAGAGTATTATATGGTATTCAAGTAGAAGTCAGACAGGGCCTATGAACCAGATGACTTTCCGTCTCTCCATCATTCTCACACAAACCATATGCAGACCCAGTATATACAGTCCAGATGGTGTATCCCAGACCCAGAACTGACTCACCTGTGATGCTGGTAAGAAAATGTATGTGAAGCCTCAGAACTGAGATATGAAGCCAAAGTAACTACTGAGCTTCATTTTGCTGTGAACTGCTTCTAACTCATTTGAGAATCATGGAGCACAGGATGGAAGATTGCAGAACAAAAGCAAGTGAAGAGAGGAGTCATGTGTCACTCAATCCCTGAATTTTCATGAGGTACAGCAATAGGGCCGAGCATCTACAATGTACAGAACATCATCACTCCCCCCATTTTACTACCTTGAATATGTCCCCTTTAATCTCATTCACTAGCCAAAAGAGTGTTTGCCAAAGGAGCGTTCATCACAAATGTCTAGTTCACTGCTATTTCCCAGTGGTCACATCACTTCGCTCTGGGACACTATCGCCAATCATGCTTGAGGCCAGAGGCCAGAAGGGAGCCTCAGACTTGGAGGTCAGGTTATAATTACTTATTTATTCATAAACAGCAATAAATAGCAGGATGGGATCACATTTGTTCACACACAGACACACACAGACACAGACACACACACACACACACACACACACACACACTTCACTCTGTAACTTGACTTGATGGTAGCATGTTAGATAAGGTTCATCACAATAAGCCCCTCTGCTTTTGGATTCAGCTGGAGCTCAGTCCGTGGTGCAGATTCGTCTCGTTTGATGGTGGGTGTCCAGGTCAGTGGACTTGATCTCTCAGCACAATGGCATCTCCGTGGGACTCCAGAAGTGAGTGAGTTGTGGTGGCTAGACAGGAGTATTTAAGCTACACTTAACCAATCATAATTAAGGCATTCACATATTACTTTATCGGGTGTTTACCTTACTTCAGCTTTATCATACTCATGCACACACTCTAGGCTTAGTTTCCATGGTTACATTCATCCATGATATTGTTTCCTTATGTTGTTTCCATCTTGTTCCTTACAGATATGTTTTGAAATTTCCTGTTTGTGTACAGCAACATGGTGTCATGCCATGAGAGTTTTTAAAAGTATCTACTCAACCTAAGTGAGTAGTGCAAGATTTTATATTGCTTGCTTTCAGATCTGTTTGTGATAAACTAAATTCAGAATATTTTTTTTAGTGTTCATGTTCCATGCAAACCCAGGGATTCCCAGCCAAGGTTAGAAATATCTATCTGATGAGGGAAGCTTCTATAGTGGCCACACGCTGAAATCACCTGCTGCTAAATTAAACCAGAGTGTTTTACATAATCTTGAAAACACCAAGTCAAATATGTTCTCATCCAGATATGAAAATTGTGTGCAACAATTCAGGAGTACAGTGCTCAGAACCATTTGGATGTAGCACTGTGGTCCAGCCCACATTAGTCTCACATCTTTTCCTGTGGTTTCAATAAAGAACACACATGTTTGGAACACCATCTGGACTGTATATACTGATCCTAATGCAACAGGTTTTGCCTCTAGTTTCTTACCCTGGATAAGTTCCTGTGCTGATTTCTTTTGTCTAATGAATAGTAATGTAGAAGTGTTGGCCAAATAAACATTTTCACCCCAAGTTGCCTTGTCATAATGTTTAATCACAGCAGTTGTAACTCATAGTAAGGCTCCTGATTCTCCTTCATCCCTGGAGTGTAGAGCTTTGGATGAAATCACAGACTTGGGGCCTTTATCTGGCCATTGTCCTGGCTACTTCATGTCCACCAATAGGATATGATACTCAGTTTCAACAGTAATATTAACTTACCTGTTGCTAGGACCGTCCAAAAGAAAAATGATAACTATTTGAAATGTCTACCCTCTGTAAGGAAAATACATGTCCTTGTAGGTAAATTAAAGAAAGAGAGGAACATGTGGAAATATTTGTCTGTTACGAATTTGTTGGCTCTCTAGAGAGTGTTAACTAACTTCTACCCTGATGGATAATTCTATGAAAAAGGTTAATAGCTTGAAATACCAGATTCTGAAATCATGGCCCCTAAATATACTACAGTGGCATACAGAGAATAAAGGTGCATGGCAAGGAGATTCATGCCTTACAAATCCATCACAATATGACCTCAATTTTGAAACATGATTACACATAACTTTCATCTTAAACAGTTGCTGGAAATTAAAAGAACATAAGATAAACTTTAAAATTGTTTCTATTTAATGTGTCACAAAAAAATATGTGGACTGGTGTTTAAATGTGCTTAGAATAGGATTGTTACAATGATGGTTCAAATAAACACAAGTGATGCAGATGACAGTACACTTGAGAAAATTGTGACCAGAGCCCAGGTGTTGACACTGACTGGAAGAACCTAGTGTCTCACATTTAAGTTAGAGCAGTGTTAATCAGAGAAGCAGTGTTGGCTGTGGGTCAACCCTCACCAACATGAGTCAGATTTGGAAGTCAGATTGATGAGATTATTAGAACCCTCCATCAGAACATAAAATAGTAAGTTGAATAGATCCACACAATGCTAAATGGAAAGCATCCACTGTCATGTTACATAGGAGGAGACTGAGGATCAGTCTGGTGGTAAAGTAGGATGGACAGGAAGTGAGTTGTTCCTAAACTATCTCAGAACTAACATTTAGATTCCTAATTCATAAGGACTTGACTTTTGACCAAGAACATATAGAATGTGCTTTTGTGGTTTGAATATGCTTGGCCTATATGAAGTGGCACTACTTTGAGGTGTTGTCTTGTTGAAGTATGAATAGCCTTAATGGTTGAAGTACATCACTATGGGGAGGGTAGGGGATTGAGGTCCTATGCTCAAGATCTGCCCAGTCCAGAAGAAAACCCCCTTCTGGGTGACCAGAATAGAAGCAGAGACCCAAATCCAAACATTGGGCAGAGCTTGGAGTCTCTAATGGAAGAGCTGGCTCAAGGATTAAAGGCCCTAAAGGGGATCAAAACTCCATAGGAAAACCAATAGACTCATCTAACCTGAACCCTTGTGGGATCTCAGAGACTGAGCACAAAACAAAGAGCCC
Organism: Montemys delectorum; assembly: GCA_019843815.1. Taxonomy (NCBI): domain Eukaryota; kingdom Metazoa; phylum Chordata; class Mammalia; order Rodentia; family Muridae; genus Montemys; species Montemys delectorum. The sequence continues at coordinate 4,463 of JADRCD010039100.1, read as the reverse complement.
AAATGGGCTAGACTGAGGCCCCTGGCACATATGTAGCAGACTCACATATCAGACTCCATATGGATTCCCCAACACCTGGAGCAAGGTCTGTCTATAAATCTGTTGCTTGTCAGTGGAATCCACTCCCCAACATGACTGTCTTATCTGGCCTCAGTGGGAGAGGATGTGCCCAATCCTGCTGAAACTTGTAGTGTCACGATTGGGGGATAACCAAGGGACTCCCAACTTTTCAGAGGAGAAGGGGATGAGGTAAGGAATCTGTGACAGTGGACAGTGGACTGAGGGAGGGCAGCAATTGGAATGTAAAATAAATTGAATAAATGAACAAATGAATGAACAGATTAAAAATAAAGGCTGTGTATATTCTGAATAAAATACAATGAAAAACTGCATTACATTTTCACTATAAGCATACAAGAAATGCTTTTGGAAGACAACATGGAAATATTAAACATTTTCTAGTCATTAAAAGAATGTTTTTATGGATGGATCTGGAGAGTATCATCCTGAGTGAGGTAACCCAATCACAAAAGATCACACATGGTATGCATTCTCTGATAAGTGGTTATTGTAGAGAGCCACACTAAGCCGGCAGCCTCCATTACAAGATGGCGCCGGCATCCGGTTTCTTCTCCCCTTAGCACATAGTCTTTCACTTTAATTTGCTAATGAACAGGCAGACGCTAATCACGCAGCTGGGAATCAAGCTTGGGATAGGGATATGCTTTTGGGGCAAAGTTGCTTTGCTGTTGATTAGCAAACAGACTTTCAGATTAATCTACAGACTGGTTGGCCATTGCAAGTCTTTAAACAGGTGAATCAGATTGGTAATAAAGGGGAGGTAAGCGAAAATCTTACAAAAAAAATTTTTTTTTAACACGGCACCATGGAGCCGTTTTCTGACTTTGTGACTAAATTAACAAAAGCTGCAGAGAGAATCTTTGGTGATCCAGATGCAGCCATGCCACTGATAAAACAACTAGTGTATGGACAGTGCACTAAGCAATACTGAGCTGCTATTACTCCATATAACTAGAGGCTTGGATGAAAGTGTGTAGAGAGCTTGGAAGCCCGCTAACCAATGCAGAAGGAAGTCGAAGACAGTGGACATTTGAATTGTTAACAGGGCAGGGACAGTTCGTTAATGATCAGACAAACTTTGATTGGGGAGCATATGGCCAGATCTCTGCTGCCGCTATCAAAGCATGGAAAGCCCTCTCAAAGAAGGGAGAGGCCGGGGGACACCTAACAAAAATATAACAGGGCCCCCAGCAGCCGTTCTCGGATTTTGTGGCTAGGATGACAGAAGCAGTGGGCAGAATTTTGGGAGATCCGGAGCAGGTTAAACCACTAATAGAACAACTGGTATATGAAAATGCTTTGCCAGAATGCCAGGCAATAATTACCCCTAGGAAAAGCAAAGGGTTGACAGATTGGATAAAGATCTGCCGAGGCCTTGGAGGCCCACTAACTAATGCTGGCCTCGCAGCAGCTATCTTGAAAAGCCAGAATCGTCCAAGTCCTAACGACCGTAAAGTCTGTTATAATTGTGGCAAACCGGGTCATTTGAAACGGGAATGTCATACTCCTGCACAGAAAAAGACTCCAGGCTTATGTACCAAATGTAGGAAAGGCTATCATTGGGCCAGTAAATGTCGTTCAGTTAGGGACATTCAAGGAAAGCTTATTCAACATAATTCCCCACTATCGGGAAGAGATGAAGGTACTCCAAAAAACAAGTTTCTGGGCCCCAGATCCCAGGGCCCCAAAAAATATGGGACACAAGCCTGCAACCGGGGGACACCTATAGCTGCAGAGCTACAAGAGGCTCCACAGGATTGGACCTCCGTTCCACCTCCCAATTCTTACTAATGCCACATGTGGGTGCGCAGCTTGTCTCAGTTGATTTCAAAGGTCCCCTGCCTGAAGGGAGTGTCAGCCTTATTCTAGGTAGCTCCTCTCTAACATTAAAAGGGCTCGTGGTTCATCCTGGAGTGATAGACCAAGATTATACAGGAGAGCTTCAGGTTCTCTGTTCCTGTCCACAAGGCATATTTTCTATCTCCCTAGGAGATAGGATTGCTCAATTGGTTATTCTTCCAAGTTTACGTAGTTGTTTCTCATCTACCGGAATGTCTAGAGGCTCTGCAGGGCTTGGTTCCTCTGGAACTGATTTTGCTCATTTGGTAGTAGACCTTAAAACTAGACCTACCTTGCAATTAATGATTGAAGGGAAGAATTTTACAGGAATCTTAGCTACAGGAGCTGACAAAAGTATTATTTCCTCTAACTGGTGGCCTAAGGCATGGTCTGTTATGCAATCATCCCACTCCTTACAGGGGCTGGGTTATGAGGCGAGCCCTGCAGTCAGTTCACGCTCCTTGACTTGGCAGACACCAGAAGGTCAGACAGGAAGTTTTATACCTTATGTGCTTCCTCTCCCTGTTAATCTCTGGGGAAGAGACATTTTGCAAGACTTAGGACTGACATTGACTAATGAGTATTCACAACAAGCCATAGAAATTATGAAAAAGATGGGATATAAGGAAGGAAAAGGCCTTGGTAGAAAAGAACAAGGGAGGCTAAACCCAGTTCCCCAAGAAAGTAATACAGGAAGACAGGGTCTGGATTTTCCCTAGTTGCCATTGAGGGCTCTATGCCCATACCCTGGCTTACAGAGAAAGCTGTGTGGGTTCCTCAATGGCCTTTATCCTCTGAGAAATTAGAAGCAGCTACCAAATTAATTGAAGAACAAGTTAAAAATGGCCATTTAGAACCTTCTACTTCCCCTTGGAATACGCCTATTTTTGTTATAAAAAAGAAATCAGGAAAATGGAGACTTCTCCATGATTTAAGAGCCATCAATGCGCAGATGCGACTGTTTGGTTCAGTGCAAAGAGGCTTACCCTTGCTTTCTGCCTTACCTAGACAATGGAGGATGATAATTATAGATATTAAAGATTGCTTCTTCTCCATTCCCCTGCACCCACAAGACAGACAGAGATTTGCATTTACACTACCTGCTATTAATCATCTTGAACCTGATAAGAGATATCATTGGAAAGTTTTACCACAAGGCATGGCCAATAGTCCCACGATGTGTCAACTGTATGTACAAATGGCCCTGGAACCTGTTAGGAAGCAATTTCCTTCCCTGCTTTTGATTCTTTACATGGATGATATACTTATGTGCCATAAAGAGTTGACCGTTTTGCAGAACTCGTACCCTTTATTAATTGCTACATTAGAACAGTGGGGTCTGCATATTGCCACAGAGAAGGTTCAGATTTCAGAGATCGGCTCCTTTTTAGGGACAGTTATTTATCCTGAGAAAATAGTTCCTCAAAAATTAGAAATTCGCAGAGATCATTTACATACTTTAAATGATTTTCAAAAATTATTAGGTGATATAAATTGGTTGAGACCATTTTTGAAAATCCCCTCTGCTGAATTGAAACCTTTGTTTGACATTTTGGAGGGAGATTCTCACATTTCCTCGCCAAGGGCTCTGACACCGTCTGCAAGCTGTGCCCTGCGAATGGTAGAGGATGCCTTGCAGGAGGCCCAGCTAAAACGCATTGATGAGACCAAAACCTTTAATTTGTGTGTCGTTAAGACCAGACATTTACCAACTGCTGTGCTATGGCAGGACGGGCCCCTACTATGGATCCATCCTAATGCATCCCCTGCAAAGATTATTGAATGGTATCCAGATGCAGTTGCTCAGCTTGCCCTTCGTGGATTAAAAGCAGCTATTACCCATTTTGGAAGGGAGCCTAAGGTTCTGATAGTACCTTACACCGCACATCAGGTTCAAATATTAACTGCTACCTCTGATGTTTGGGCGGTGTTAGTCACCTCTTTCAATGGCCAAATAGATAATCATTATTCTAGACATTCTATTTTACAATTTGCCTTGAGTCAAGCTGTCGTCTTCCCACGTATCTTATCTCAAGAACCGCTCCCCGACGGGATAGTGGTGTATACAGATGGGTCAAAAACAGGAGTAGGCGCTTATGTGGTTGATAATAAAGTTACATCTAAACAATATAATGAAGTTTCACCTCAAATTGTGGAGTGCTTGGTGGTACTGGAAGTCTTAGAAACCTTTCCAGGCCCCTTGAATATTGTATCTGATTCCCTTTATGTGGTAAATGCAGTTAAAGTCTTGGAAGTTGCTGGATTGATTAGGCCCTCTAGTAGGCTTGTAGAAGTTTTCCAAAAGATTCAATTTACCTTGGCCAATAGAAGATATCCTGTTTTTATTACACATATTAGGGCTCACTCTGGTCTACCAGGTCCGATGTCTCAGGGAAATGACCTGGCAGATCGAGCCACAAAGTTGGTTGCTATTGCCCTATCCTCAAAATTGGATCTGGCCAAAGAATTCATAAAAAATTTCATGTGACAGCAGAGACGTTACGTCGTCGATTTGATATAACTAGAAAAGAAGCTAGAGATAT
>JADRCD010039091.1:0-13781 GCA_019843815.1 Montemys delectorum | reverse complement strand
TCTCTCTCTCTCTCTCTCTCTCTCTCTCTCTCTCTCTCTCTCTCTCTTCCTTCTTTTTTTCTTCCTCTATTTAAGCAGCTATATTTTTACATTTATTTTATTTTTGGAATTTCTCTTTCTTTTGAGACAGAGCCTCAGGATGAGCTGGAATTCACTACATAGCCCAGGCAGGCCTGGAGCCCATGATTGTCCTTCTGCTTCAGCCTCCTGAGTTGTATTATAGGCATGGGTCATGGATTTTTAATACTCAGTTTAATAATAAATAATAATATCATATATTTACTAGGTACAAGGAGATGCTTTGAAATGTGTGTACAATGCAGGAAAACTAAATAAAAACAGTTAAGTGTAAATATCCTCTCACTTCTTATTTTTATAATACACCTGAAGTTTATTTTCATTGTTAGTTTATTTATTTTGGGGACACGGGTTCTGTACATTTAGCCCAGGAATGTTTTGAATCTCTCTGTAGTATGCTGGACTCAAACCCATAACCTGTTTGCCTCAGCTTCCCGTCTTACTGTTGTTTTCTCTAAATACATAAAACAACAGCTGGGCGTGGTGGTGCACACCTTCAATCCAAGAATTCAGGAGGCAGAGGCAAGCAAATCTCCATGAATTTGAGGCCAGTTTGCTCCATATAGTCGGTTCTAGGTGAGTCAGAGCTTCACAGAGAGATGCGTCTCAAAAGCAAAACAAAACAATAAGAACAACAACAACCAACTATCATTATTTCTAACAGTTACTCTACAGTGCCGTTCATCTTAAGGCCCATTCCTCCTCTCTATCCACCAGCACCTGATAGCCATCATTTTATGCTTCCCTTCTGAGTTCCATAATTGAGCTCAGGTGGGGTTGTTTTTCTCTGCATGGATAATTTCATTTAGCATTCTTCCAGGTTCACCCATGTTGTTACAAATGGCAGGACTCCACTCTTAAGTGGGCAATATTTACTGTATATGTATACTGTAGTATATTCTTTACTTATTTACCCCTGGGTGTGCACCTACCACATTGAGTGATAATTCTCAAACTTCCCGCCATGTTTAGCTATAGTTTAGTATCTTGAACTCTGAGCAGCCAGCCTGCCTTCTCCATATGGTGCAATCCTGTCTTGTCCAGCCTTCCAAGAAAACTAGGAAATTTACTTCCTAGATTGTGAATTGGTGTTTCACTAAGTCTGTCACTAACTTGGGATTTAATTTCTCTCTTCTCTAGATATGTTCTCTTTCTGCACTGCCCTGCCTCCTGTCATCCTGGCTTTTCTTTCACCTATTTTTCTTCCCTTGAACAAACTGAGTTTCACCAAATTCTGATCTTTTCATCTATATCTCTGTTTTATCACGGAATTCTGCCTCACCTGATAACTTCAGTTGTTAATTCTATGCAGGCAATGTTAACATTAGTTTTATGGCAGTGGTGGCTGGGTGCTCCTGCCTGTATCTGTTACTTCCTCAGAGCATCTGCCTTACACATCCAAGATTGCATGACATTGGATGTCATTCTTAGTGGAATATCATTGTGCCTCCCAAACTGGTCTCTCTTCTATATATCATTTTCTATGTCCTCATAATATCCGTAATTTATTTCATGGTCTTTAACTTAGTCAGGTTTTTACCCTTAAAAAAAAACCTATTCATTATTACACATTTCTACAAATGGTCTTATCATCACAAGCTGGAATTAGATTCCCAACTACATATTCTGTCTTCAAACCCTCCCTCCATATCTTATTCTATATAGTACTTTGTAAAAAGTCTACCATTTGTTATCATTTGTTAAAGGAACACTATTTTTGTACTAAGTATTGCTAGAGTGACTGTTATAACAAAATTTAGCGTTTATTGTAACTCAGCCTCATTATATTACACACTAAGGTCTTATAAAATGTCTTCCAACAACCTTCACAAAGTTGTTTCCTTGTGAGTTGAAACTGGCTCACAGTTTCCTTTTGAATTGCTCATTCTGATGCCCTCCCTACACTTTCAGATACTTTCCCACATTTGACTCTTCACCTAGTACCATGCCTTGTACATGGTAAAACACCAGTAGAACATACATTCAGTAAAAGCAGCAAGGAGAGATTACTGTTGACTCTGGGACCTAGAAAAGAACATTTGCATTTCAGAGCTATATGTGAGTGTAACTATCAGGTAGCAATTGTGCCGTGGCTTAACTTATAGTAACCCAGCAGAAAGGGACATCAAGACTAGGAGTTGTGAATCAAATTGGGACTCTCTCCCCACAGAGACCCCTGGGCTCATCCAATGCTATCTTTCATTATTATTATTATTATTATTATTATTATTATTATCATCATCATCATCATCATCATCATCATCATATATTTTCTTTATTTACATTTCAAATGATATCCCCTTTCCCAGTTTCCCATCCCCCCCTCAAAACCCTATTGCCTCCTTCTGCCCCCTGCTTACCAACCCATCTACTCCTGCTTTCTGGTCCTGGCATTCCCCTATACTGGGGCATAGAGCCTTCACAGGACCAAGGGCTTTTCTTCCCATTGATGACTGACTTGACCATCCTCTGCTACATATGCAGCTGGAGCCATGAGTACCACCATGTGTACTCTTTGGTTGGTGGTTTAGTCCCTGGGAGTGCTGAGGGTACTGGTTGGTTCATATTGTTGTTCCTCCTAAGGGGCTGCAAATCCCTTCAGCTCCTTGGGCCCTTTCTCTAACTTCTTCATTGGGGACCCTGTACTCAGTCCAATAGATGACTGTGAGCCTCTACTTCTGTATGAGTCAGGCACTGTCAGAGCCTCTCAGGAGACAGCTATAACAGGCTCCTGTCAGCCAGCACTTGCTGGCATCCACAATAGTGTCTGGGTTTGGTGATTGAAAATGGGAAGGATTCCCAGGTGGAGCAGTCTCTGGATTGTCCTTCCTTCAGTCTCTGCTCCATAGTTTTTTTCTGCAACTCCTTCCATGGATATTTTGTTCCCCATTTTAAGAAGGAATGAAGTATCCACACTTTGGTCTTCCCTCTTCTTGAGTTTCTTGTGGTTTGTAAATTGTATCTTGGTAGTCTGAGCTTCTGGGCTAACATCTACTTATCAGAGAGTGCATACCATGTGTGTTCTTTTGTGATTGGGTTACCTCACTCAGGATGATGTTCTCCAGATCCATCCATTTGCCTAAGAATCTCCTTTATTCCTCAGCTTTAGTTCACTGCAGCATACTGTCTCATGCAGCTGGGAAGAGTCCACTAGTTTTCTATCAGTTCTCTGTGGGTCAGACCCTCGGCCTTTCTGATGCACTTACTCACGTACACTACATTGAAAAAGAATCTTCTTTTTTATTCCATGTGGTTTGTATGCATCTGAGCCAGAGTCTCCTGGTGGTAATAACCTGCTGTTTATAGTTCCCTGTAACCCCAGGAAGAACTGTAAAGCATGATGAAGGGAAGAATCAGGACAGTGACAGATGTCTCGAAAGAGCCTTTCATTTCTCTAAGTAGGCACTTGTCCACATCTAGAGCTGATGCTCTTTACAAGAGTGTCTTCCCTAAGGCCCTGGCATAGGAGTCTCAGGACAGAGAAACAGAAAAGAAACCTGAAACACACTGAGAGCAACAGTGATGAAGGGTCTAAATAAGACACCAAGTGGCAGCATTGGTTAAACACCTCCTGAAAGACTAAAGACATACCCTTGGAATTGAGTATCCAATTCATCTGCTGTGAATTTGATGTTTTATCTTTGCAAATGCATTAATTGCATATTTTTATTAATCCTCAAAATATCCTTATGATATTGATTTATCTTTACTTTTCAAGTGAACCTATGGAGCTGTTATTCATAGTGTGTATGTGTCTTATTAAAGATTACAAAGCTAGATTGACAGAACTAGCTACTTCAAAAATATGAGAATAAAATACAGAACTCATACTAAAAGGAAAATATTTTAAGCAAGTATTAATAGTTCTTCAAAATGCTGTCTAATTCAAGAACCACATATATTGCTGATATGAACATGTGTTATGCACAGAAAAAGTAATATACTTACTCTCTGTCAATCACAAGGCAGGTGACAGCCTCTGCAGCAATAACGTTTGCTGTTCTCACATCCTCCCTGCATTAAAAAAAAAAAAAAGGACACATTAGAATGGTGCAATCTTTAAGACCAAAGGCAAGTAACTAGGGTGACTTTCTTTCAGGAACCGAAGTATTACCCGTTTTTTGATTTATGCATTTCCAGGTTTAGGCTTCATGTGAAGAGGCACTTTACACATATTATAAATCACACATTCCCTGCAGTTAAAACTCAGTTGTTACAATTATCAAATTTAGCATTTCACTTACACAAGTGGAAGAAAATTTTATAAGATCATTTCCTTTGCTCTTTGGGGGAATTTCTTAATTAATTACATGATTATAAAGTTGGGAATGAATAGGTTAAAGCTTTTAAAGTTTCTAGAGACATTCCACTGGAAACAGAGTATCTAATTCATCCATAATGAACTTGACACTGTATCTTTGAGATCAAAGGCCCAGTTTTAAACATTTTCTTAATATAGTAACACTACTTTTATACAGCTAAGGCTTGGATACTTTATAGTACAGTTATTCATCTGTCCCAGAGCTCATGTATTTGATGAGTATTACTCACAGCCACTTAAATATATAAAAAGGATCTCTTGAAAAACACATAATTTGTAACTATAGCAGGTAATGTCAATCTCCAAGACCTTTGAAAATCTTTCCTGGTGCATTTCCAGTAGTGAGAGATGGATTTGGTAAATGAACTTCACAAGTCATTTTCAGCTACCATAAACTTAGTTACCATTTGTCATAACATTAAATGTTACCTGACAATGTACCCTCTTTTCTTATGACAACATTTCTAAGGCAATATAACTAATGGCAAATATGCTTGAAATATATCACAGAGGTAATTGCATAGAAAAATGTTGTGTTAACAGGTTTTCAAACCTACAAAACACAATGTTCCACCCAAATCAGGCATCTGAAGTACTGAAAACTAAAGGGAAACACAATGCATCTTTCACTATTGAAGACTCATGAAGTTCTGACTCCCACTCTAAATTCTGTCATTTTTCTGCTGACTTGTTGTTCCTTAAGTCTTTCATTGTTGTTATATCTTTTTTTTTAAAGATTTATTTATTTATTATATGTTAGTGCACTGTAGCTGTCTTCAGACACCCTAGAAGAGGGCATCAGATCTTATTACAGGTCAAGGTGGTTGTAAGCCATCATGTGGTTGCTGGGATTTGAACTCAGGACCTTTGGAAGAACAATCAGTGCTCTTAACTGCTGAGCCATCTCTCCAGTCCCAATTGTTGTTATATCTTCTTGCTTGGGTTAGTATTGCTTAACAGAAACAGTATTTGGTATTTGGTGAATCAGAACCATATATTCATTCACTAATATCATTTTCCCAGAAATGCCCTTGTGATAATCTTCAGCATTCATTATTTGATACAGATTTAAAAATTTTTTTTCTTCTTTTAAAGGGAGCTGTGTTGGGATTCTTGTACAGATGTATTGCATTAATACACTGATCTCAGAAGAACAGTTTCTGATGTTAATTTTTCCATATAAGATCAGGACATGCCTTTGCACTACTGGAATCTGCTGTTATCTTTCTAAAAGAGATTCTATAGGTTTCTGTAGTGCCTAGTGCCTGACACTTCAGGATGCACATCCTTGGGTGCTCCAGATTGAGTTTTTCTTATATGCCTTTCCCATTGATGTGTTACAGGTTGTGCTCTAAAGAAGAAAGCTTTTCCTTGTTTTAACCTTCATTTATTTATTCTTATTTTTATTTATTTTTTAATTTGTGTGTTTTTCTTCTCTCATACAATCCATTCTGACCACAGCTTCACCTCCCTCCACACCTCCCAGGCCCTCCCAAACTTCCTTCTATCCGTGTCTACTCCCCCACTGCCGTCTCCCCCAGAAAAGAATTTAAATATACTCCAAATAGTAAGTTTTCCTCTGACTGTTAAGCTTCTAAGGTAGTCTCAGAAGCTGCCAGTGTGAGCTTCTCATGCCTGCTTTACACTCTCTGCCTTCCAGAGAAGCTGGCCTCCTTTCAAAATTGACAAACGTTATCTTCTCTCTCCTACACAGGCTTCTTCAAAACATGCTGTCCTTGGGCTTAACAAAGCTGCTCTCCACCCATGCTTGCCCTTTGGATCCTGTCCCCAGTGCCCTCTCCTAAGGAATGCTATCCTGAATTATCTAGTAGGCTTCCTTGTACATCTATCTGTTCTTGGTATCCTACATATCTCTACATGGAAGTGGCTATCAGTACTTAAAACTCATTTATTTATTTATGTGACCCATCCAGTTAGGGACTCAGTTTCTCTTCTGCTAAGCCGTATAAGCAAAGGCAGAGCCCATGACTAGATTTGCTAAGATTTCATCCTGAGTATCTAATATACAGAAGGTACTTAGTATGTGTATGCTACAAGAAAGTCACAGGCGGCTGGGTGGTGGTGGCGTACACCTTTAATCCCAGCACTTGGGAGGCAGAGGCAGGCGGATCTCCGAGTTCGAGGCCAGCCTGGTCTACAGAGTGAGTTCCAAGACAGCCAGGGGTACACAGAGAAACCCTGTCTCAAAAAACCAAAAAAAAAAAAAAAAAAAGAAAGTCACAGGTATCATATTCCCAAGCCTGGGGTGGTAGAGATATCATCATTACCATCATTATTATTGTTGTCTATGAACATTATTATTATCTTTTAAAATAACCCCTACCAATTGTCCTCTGACCTCTACTCACATGTAGTGAGCTATTAGTGCTGAAGATAAACAAAACTATTTTTTATATTTTTATTGGATATTTTCTTTATTTACATTTAAATGTTATCCCCTTTCCCAGTTTCCTTCCCTTCTGGAAACACTCTATAACATCCTCCCTGCCCCCTGCTTCTATGAGGGTGTTCCACCCTCACCTACTCCCACCTCCCTGCCCTTGATTCTCCTACACAGGGGCGTCTATCGAGCCTTCATGGGACCAAGGACTTCTTTTTCTATTGGTGTATGACAAGGCCATCCTCTGCTACATATGCAGCTGGAACCACGTGTACTCCTTGATTGATGGCTTAGTCCCTGGGAGCTCTGGGGGGTCTGGTTTGTTGATATTGTTGTCCTTCCTATGGGATTGCAAACCCCTTCAGCTCCTTCAGTCCCTTCTCTAACTCCTCAATTAGGAACCCCATGCTCAGTCCAATGGTTGGCTGCTAACATCTGCCTTTGTATTTGGAAAGCTCTGGCAGGGCCTCTCAGGAGACAGCCATATCAGGCTCCTTTTAAATTATCACTATTTGCAGATGATATGATTGTATGTTGAAGTAATACGAGAAATTCTACCAGAGAACTCCTATAGCTGGTAAACAATTTCAGCAAAGTCGCTGGATATAAAATTAACTCAAACAAATCAGTAGTCTTCTTCTACTCTAAGGATAAACAGGCTGAGAAAGAAATTAGGGAAATTACACCCTTCGCAATAGCCACAGATAATATTACATACCTTGGTGTGACTCTAACCAAGCAAGTGAAAGATCTATATGATAAGAACTTCAAGTCTCTGAAAAAAGGACTCAAAGAAGATCTCAGAAGATGGAAAGATCTCCCATGCTCATGGATTGGCAGGATTAATATAGTAAAAATGTCTATCTTGCCGAAAGCAATCTACAGATTCAATGTAAGTCCCATCAAAATTTCAACTCAATTCTTCATGGAGTTAGAAAGAACAATTTGCAAATTCATTTGGAATAATAAAAAACCCAGCATAGCAAAAACTACTCTCAACAATAAAAGGAGAGTCACCATCCCTGACCTCAAGCTGTATTACAGAGCAATAGTGCTAAAAACTACATGGTATTGGTACAGAGACAGGCAGGAAGATCAATGGAATAGAATTGAAGACCCAGAAATGAACCCATGCACATACCGTCACTTGATCTTTGACAAAGGAGCTAAAACAATCCAGTGGAAAGACAGCATTTTAAACAAATGGTGCTGGTTCAACTGGCAGTCAGCATGTAGAAGAATGAAAATCAACCCATTCTTATCTCTTTGTACAAAGCTCAAGTTCAAGTGGATCAAGGACCTCCACATAAAACCAGATATACTAGCCAGCACATGCCTTTAATCCCAGCAATTAGGAGGCAGAGGCAGGCAGCTTTCTGAGTTTGAGGCCAGTCTTGTCTACAGAGTGAGTTCCAGGACAGCCAGAGCTACACAGAGAAATCCTGTCTCAAAAAAACCCCCAAAACCCCAAAACAACCATAGGGAAAAATAAAAAAAAAAAAACCAGATACACTGAAATTTATTGAGGAGAATAGAGCATATGGGCACAGGAGAAAAATTCCTGAACAGAACACCAATGGCTTGTGCTATAAGATCAAGAATTGACAAATGGGACCTCATAAAATTGCAAAGCTTCTTTAAGGCAAAGGACACTGTCAGTAAGACAAAACGGCAACCAATAGATTGGGAAAAGATCTTTACCAATCCTACATAGAGGATAGAGGGCTAATATCTAATGTATACAGGGAACTCAAGAAGTTAGACTCCAGAGGACCAAATAAACCTATTAAAAATGGGGTACAGAGCTAAATAAAGAATTTTCAACTGAGGAATATTGAATAGCTGAGAAGCACCTAAAGAAATGTTCAACATCCTTAATCATCAGGGAAATGCAAATCAAAACAACCCTGAGATTCCACCTCACACCAGTCAGAATGGCTAAGATCAAAAACTCAGGTGACAGCAGATGCTGGCAAGGATATGGAGGAAGAGGAACACTCCTCCATTGCTGGTGGGAATGCAAGCTGGTACCACCACTCTGGAAATCAGTATGGCAGTTTTTCAGAAAATTGGACATAGTACTACCTGAGGACCCAGTTATACCACTCCTGGGCATATACCCAGAAGATGCTCCAACATGTAATAAGGACACATGCTCTACTATGTTCATAGTAGGCTTATTTATAATAGCCAGGAGCTGGAAAGAACCCAGATGTCCCAGAGGAATGAATAGAAAAAATGTGGTACATTTATACAATGGAGTACTACTCAGCTATTAAAAAACAATGATTCATGAAATTCTTAGGCAAATGGAGGGAACTAGAAAATATCATCCTGAGTGAGGTAACCCAATTGCAAAAGAAAACACATGATATGCACTCACTGATAAGTGGATATTAGCCCAAAAGTTCCAAATTACCAGGATACAATTCACAGATCACATGAAGCTCAATAAGAAGGAAGACCAAAATGTGGGTGCTTCGGTCCTTCTTAGAAGGAGAACAAAATACTCACAGGAGCAAATATGGAGATAAAGTGTAGAGCAGAGACTAAAGGAAAGGCTGCCCACCTGAAGATTTATCCCATATACAGTCTATGAACATTTTTAATGCAGTGCCCTCAGAGGTCAGAGGCATTGGGTCCTCCTGGAACTGAAATTCTAGGCAGTTTTGAACCACCAGTGGGTGTTAGGAATGGGCCTGGGTTCTTTCACAAGGACAGTACGTGGTCTTGATTGCTGATCCATTTACCCAGCCCCAAAATTCAGACTTCAGAATCACAGGAACTTGCTGTTAAGCTAATATCAACTATTCACAAACAATTCAAACCTCTCTTATGTGAGCACGAGAATAAAGAGAAACCATTCAGAGTCACTTTTACCCAGCAGCACTGTGAGAACTGCAGATGTTATATTTTCAGCTCCATTACCATTTTCTATAGAAGGTTGATTTTTGTTTATGAAGTACACACAGCAGTCAGAGGCACTTCATCCCTACAGGGCCTTCATAAGTTGTGAATAACTTCTTTCTTGACATATGTTTATGGCATCATAAAGCACTACAAATATTTTCTACGCTTAAAACAACACTGACACTATGTGGTTTCATGAGAACATCATTTAAAATCTACTCTTCCATATCTGTCTTCATCTTTAATATTTGTAATGTTGCCTATTCATTCTGTCTGTACTGGTACACATCAGTAACTACAGTGTCCAAGCACTTCGAAGGAAGATCATGAGGTCAAAGCCATCCTGGGCTGTCCTACACAGTGAGATGCTGTTATCCCTGCTACCTGCCACCAAAGAGAGAAAAAACCAAAAAATAGAAATTGCCTATTTAATAAAACCATTTCCATTTTAACTACTAAGAAACCTAAAAATAATATGTAAAGCAGTATTTAACTGTGAATATATTTTGTGCATATAAATTTTAATGGAGTAATCATAAATAGCCAATATTTTAAGATTTGATTATATTATTTGATCTAAATTAGATAGATCTTTAGCAAGTAATATAATGTTTTATCATAGCAGAAGCATTAAATATTTTATGTAGATGGGAAAATATCAAGGCTAACAAGAAACTTAATAAAATATTTTATTTTATGTTTTAACTTGTTCAACTTAAGAATATGTGAAAAATGGTTCATACTTATATCATTGATTGAATATAGCAAGTGGCACTTATTTTTCTCAAACTGTTACATGAGAACACAAGCTATCTAATCTATCAACAATCAGATATAGCTCTTGAATGACAATCCTGGTGTTTGAACACAGATTAGCTGTGCTCTAAATTATATTCTTTCCATGAAACTATACAGTCCATATACTTTGTTAGAGTTAAATCTGATAATTATACAAGATTCTCCACTATACCACAGGGACACTTAATCAATTATGTTCATAGCAGCTCTATTTATAATAGCTAGAAACTGGAAACAGTCTAGATGTCCCTCAACTGAAGAATGGATAAAGAAAAATGTGGTACATCTACACAATGGAACACCATTCAGCTGTTAAAAACAAAGACATCATAAATTTCACAGGCAAATGGATGAAACTTGAGAATATCATCCTGAGTGGGGTAACCCAGCCCCAAAAGGACATACATGGTAATACAAGGTATGTACTCACTTGTAGGTGGTGTACTGGCTGGTTTTGTGTGTCAAGTTGACACAGGCTAGAGTTATCACAGAGAAGGGGCTTCAGTTGGGGAAATGCCTCCATGAGACCCAGCTGTGGGGCATTTTCTCAATTAGGATCAAGGGGGTAGGGCCCCTTGTGGGTGGTGCCATCCCTGGGCTAGAAGTCTTGGGTTCTATAAGAGAGCAGGGTGAGCAAGGCAGGAGAAGCAAGCCAGTAAAGAACATCTCTCCATAGCCTCTGCATCAGCTCCTTCTTCCTGACCTGCTTGAGTTCCAGTCCTGACTTCCTTTGGTGATAAACAACAATGTGGAAGTAAGCCAAATAAACCCTATCCTCCCCAACTTGCTTCTTGGTCATAATGTTTGTGCAGAAATAAAAACCCTGACTAAGACAAATTGGTACCAGAAGTGGGGTATTCCTGTGACAACCTGACCATGTTTTGGGGAGGACTGTAGAAGGACTTTGGAACTTTGAGCTAAAAAAACCACTGGTTGTTAAGAACTCGGTGGGATGTTCTGTGGGAGCTCGGAAGATCATGTTAAGAACAGTGCAGAAGATAGAGACCTGGCTTGTAAAATTTCAGAGGGAAGATTAAAGACTCTTATCAGGGCCATGTTGCTTTGATTGTGAAGATTCTGTGGTTTTGGTTAGCTGGGGCTAAAATATCAGCTGTGATTAACAAGATACCAGAACTACTAAAGAGAGAACTTTGCATTACTGGGACTATTAATACTGGTTAGCTGGAGCTAAGAAATTATCGGTGATTAAGAAGAGACTGACATCATTGAGGTAACATCTTCTGGGAAGTGTTTTCTGAAAACACAAAGAAGCGGTGTTCCAGAGATAGCCAAGGTTGTACCTTGTGCTGCAGCAGGACTTGATAATGTGTAAGAGTCACCAGGTGCTACTGGCTTTGACACCACGAAGGGGTCATGAAGAACAACTAAAACTCAACACAGTGAGAGGCCATGGAAGGCCATTGGTAAAGGTGCAGCCTCAGTTTGCAATTGATGGCCCAGGACTAAACCTGTCATGCAAAGGAGTTGAGGCTTGGCACCGTAAAGACAGTCTATGAGAGGCTATTGATAAAGCCTAGTTACAGCATTGTTTTGAGAATGCCAGTACCATGCAATGACCACCAAGGACAGCAGCAGCAATGGAGTACAGGCATCTGGAGCCCAAAAGATAAGATGTGTGCTACAAAGGACAAAGCTGGAGAGGTGACTCAAGCCCTTGGAAGAGCCCAAAAAATCGTGAGTTGGATCCAGACATTAGTTTTGCTTTTGATTGTGACTGTGCCCTGATATTTTTCCCTCTTAAAAAAAGAATGTGTTTTAGTGCAGCCCACAGTTAAGAAACTTTAAATTTTAAAAGATATTAGACATTTTAAATTAATGTAAACTTTTAATATATAAAGACTGTAAGACTTTAAATCTTGGAAGTAAATAAAAACATAAGAGTTGAGGCTTGATAGTGATATATTTGTGTGTCAAGTTGACAAGGGGTCAATTGTACTGGCTGGTTTTGTGTGTCAACTTGACACAGGCTGGAGTTATCACAGAGAAGGGGCTTCAGTTGGGGAAATGCCTCCATGAGACCCAGCTGTGGGGCATTTTCTCAATTAGTGATCAAGGGGGTAGGGCCACTTGTGGGTGGTGCCATCCCTGGGCTAGAAGTCTTGGGTTCTATAAGAGCACAAGCCAGGAGAAGCAAGCCAGTAAAAAACATCTCTCCATAGCCTCTGCATCAGCTCCTGCTTCTTGACCTGCTTGAGTTCCAGTCCTGACTTCCTTTGGTGATAAACAGCAATGTGGAAATAAGCCAAATAAACCCTTTCCTCCCCAACTTGCTTCTTGGTCATAATGTTTGTGCAAGAATAAAAACCCTGACTAAGACAGGTGGATATTAGCCATAAAGTACAGGTACTATGCTACACTCCACAGACCCAAAGAAGCTAAACAAGAAGGAAGGCTCAAGAGAGGATGCTTGAATCTCATTTAGAAGGAGGAATAAAATAGTCATAGTCATAGGAGGCATATGGAGGGAAGGAAATAGGTATGAGAAGGGATTGGGGGGGTGGTTAGGGAGTTTCAGGATCAGTGTGGAAAGAGACAGAGAGAGGACCAAAGGGCCAGAGGGCTAGAGGGCCAGAAGAATGAATACAAATCCACAGTTGGTGGAGCTGGAAACATGGGGACCACCTATAGGATATGCCAGAGACCTGGGATTGGTGGGGCTCCCAGGAATCAATGGGAGTGACTTTGTCTGAGACTCAAAGCAGTGGAGGCTACCTCCTGTGGTCAAGCAGAAACCCAACTGGAGCAATAGGGGCACCAACCACCCACAAAGCTTTTGACCCAAAATTTATCCTGTCTACAAGAAATTAAAAACAGGATGGAGCAGAGACTGAGGAAATGGCCAACCAACAATTGGCCCAGTTTGAGACCCATCCCGTGGGTACGCACCAATCCCTAACACTATCAATGATTCTCTGTTGTGCTTGCAGACAGGAGCCTCCAGTAACTGTCCTCTGAGAGGCTCCATTTAGCTGCTGACTGAAACATGCAGAAACCCATAGGCAAACATTGAATGGAACTCAAAGACTCTTATGGAAGAGTTGGGGGAAGGATTGAGGGCCCCAAAGGGGATTGGAACTCCACAGAAAGACCAACAGTGTCAACTAACCTGAACCACTGGAGGCTCACAGAAACTGAACCACCAACCAACGAACATACACAGGCTGGACCTAGGACCCCCCTGCGCTCCCCTCCTTGCACATAAGTAGCAGATTGCAGCTCGGTCTTCAGTCTTCATTTGGGCACCCCCCCCCC
>JADRCD010039087.1:0-11453 GCA_019843815.1 Montemys delectorum | reverse complement strand
GAAGAAAGAGAATGAGAGGAGGAGGAAGAGGAACGAGGCTGGGGAAATGGTTCACCTACGCAGTAAAGGGATTGTGCAAGCCTGAATGCCCGAGTTTTACCCCCAGAACCCACAAGAGCAGATTGGATACAGTGTCATGCCCTTGTTACCCCAGCAGTGGAGATGTAGAGGTCAAACCTTGCAGGCCTCGATAGCCAGCTAGCCAGCCCAGCACAGTTGGGGAATTCCAAGTAAAAATTGAGAGGCCCTATCTTAAAAAAAAAAAAAAAGACAGATGATACCCAAGCAACATCTAAGGTTGACCTCCAAATACACATATATGCAGAAAGACACACTCACCTGCACATCCATGACACACACACACAAACGTGCATGCTAACATATACACAAAATAAAAAAAAGCCAGTACTGGTATGCAAAGAGTCAAGGGTCAGAAATACCTCAACACTTAACAAGTCTTCAAAAGAAATCTAGTTCCTGGATACCATTCTTCATTATATCTAATCTAACTACTCCCTAACTTCTATTAAACAAACAAACACCAAAAACCAAACCAAAACAAAAAAACCAATAAAAGCAAACCAATCTCAAACAGCAAGCTAAGTCTCCTGACTAGGAGAATTAAATTATGTGTATAAAAAGAATAAAAAAAAATCCAAAGGAATCTCTTTACAATTATGAAAGTCCAGGTGAATCAAGGCATCTCAAACTGCTTTCATACTTTCCTATACTTCTTTCAATTGAAGAGTTTTAGAGAGAAGGGATCTGGGGATTACATGGCTAATCAATGGGACTTAGCATAACAAGCCACGTTGAGTACCTTCTGTGTGTGGCTGTGGGGACCAGAAAAGGTTCTTCTCTCGGGATGACCACTCACAGCTTAGAAGTGAATGGGCTTGTGGAAAAGCAAAGGGGAAGATCTTCTGCAAAATGTATGAAAGCACAAGATGAAATCTGGTCTACTGGCTACTGAGCTGCTCCGATCAGATCAGTTCAGAAGCCAGCAGCAGGGACATTGGTTGGACTGAAGGAAGAATGCTCCCACTACAGAGAAGGGGAGACTGGAAGTTTTACTCAGACCTCCAGCTAAATTTTAAAAAATTTAAAGAAAACTTGTTTTTGAGACTCAATTTTAACTTATTTGTGGAACTTTACATTTATTTCTGTTTATTTTTATTTATGTGAAGAATTTTATTGACACAACAATTGTCCACATTTATGGGGGACAGGGTGATAGTTCAATACATGTATAAAAAGTACTATAATCAAACCAGTAAATAGCCTGTCTTCAACATCTGCAATTTCTTTGTTTAGAACCTCTGGACCATGAGACTCAGCTGTTTGTACAGATCAATGATGATGAAAATAATACCGCCATTTGGGGTTCTTCCAGGAATAGATGGGGCATATTGTTATTCTGGAAAATATTAGCTCTCATCTCTCAGTTGATGATAGAAACCAGAACTAAGGAAATGGCAACGGAATGGGGGTGATGTTATGAAGATGTTACAGGGGTGAGATGATTGGATTTGATTGGAGGAGGACTTTCCAGTGGATGACCCTGGGGAAGGAAAGGATAATGAAGCTGTTAAGTGAGGAATGAACCACAGGAGGAAGGAGATTAATTAACTGTATTTTAGATAAATTGAACTTGGGGAGTGTATGGAATATGTTGGTCCTACTGGTGGGTGTCCAAACGAGTAAGCAAGGAGATGAGTTTGGGGTAGAGGGCTAGCTTGGAGGGTCATCTCCTTAGAGGGGATAGGGGAGTCAAGAGAGTGGTGGGAGTTTTTGGAGAGATCAAGCAATGTAGGAGAAATCAAGGCCCAGGATACCTAAGGATAGACTAAGGAGAGGAAGGGTCATGGATGAGCCAATAGGAGCAGGCAGGAAGAGAAACCAGAAGAAAACACATCAGGAGTGTGCATGGGCTGCTGGCAGGACACTTTTAGAAAGAAGCAGTTATGGTACTATATTAAATAGGAGGCAAAACAAGAAGAAAAACCTTTGGGTTTTGTGTTGTCATTTGATTTTTTTAATGAAAACTGTAGGTTCCCATTGAACACTTAGGGGAGTAACTTGATAAGGAAACTAATGTCATACAACCTGAACTACAAAACTCAGTTCTGCTGCTATCCCTATCCATGCTTTTAGTCTTTCTACACCTTCCTAAGACTCAAACCCACCCAGGAGACAGTCATAACTGTGGCTTTGAATTTGGAGCGAGGTCTTCTTAGAAAATATTCTGTGAGTTAAACCTGATATTTTTGTAGAGAGAATGAATGATCAAGAAGAGATTTTGTAGTGACATAGGCTCTGTGCCCAACTCTTTATGAGCATGAACACAAACTCCACATTGAATTAATTAATTATGAATGATAACCATGTATAATATAAAGCCTTTTCAACTATACATAATTAAACAGGGTGATACAAAAACCAGTTGCATAAATTATATTTAATATAGAGAATAGCATAAATATTAAACAAAGCTATTGTTTTACTTCCCAATATTCTTCCGCATTGGCAGATGATGGGAATTTTAGCAACCTAGAATGAGAAGGAATATTTTGGGGAAAAAAATGAGTTATTTCTAAGAAGACTTTGGAAGTTATTGGCAGTGCTTAGCACCTTGATGAGGAAATAATGACTGCCATCTTTTGAAATAATAGTCTTGAAGGCAAGATTTAGAGTTCAAGGCACTGCCTTTCCAGGAAGCACCACGTCTTTCCTCAGTCCTACTCACTATTTCACTGAGATCAGCAGCCTCCACTCCTGTGGTTGATCAGGAAATAGGAACTTTGAGCAGCGTGGTGAGCACCGTTAGGCATTGGTTTTTCTCATCTTGAAACTCTGTACCATGGCAGAGGTTGGGCTTGATTTTAGTGCATCTCAGCATTCACTGTTTTATTTACCTCTTCACGGAAATTTGGACCATTTATGCTCTGCATGGTTGTATAGAAAGGAGGCGGGTATTTTAATGAACACAGAGGATTTCCCATTTGCAATAGCAAATATTTATTTGTGTTAAGCTTTGAAATTTGTATGTGATAAAAACTTCCCGAGTATTAGCTCACTGCTGTCTGAAAGTGTTCTCATGTGTAGTATAATGGGAGGACATTGTATGGTCTTAAAAGTTGTAGTTGAAGATTCAGGGTCAATGAGGTTGTACGTTTTTACTGTGTGTCATAGCTAAGAGCATGGACCGAGGGTCAGAATGTAAGACTTTGAACTCTGGAAGTGATGGTGTTCCGTAAGAAGCTTTCTCTTCTCAGGACCAGCCCCATTTTCTTTGGGAAGCTGTGCACTTATTCACATGCTCTAGTAACTGTGGAAAATGTTTTAGAAACCTTGTTTTTCCACGTGTTGCCTTAGTCACATTAGAATCTAGAAACTGATATCAGTGCCACTCACCTTCCCTGAGTCCCATCAGCTTCCTGGCCTGTAACAGTTGGTGCTGGTGTTTTCTATTGTATGGGCTTAAGAAAAACTTGCATTCGGCTTGTGGAATTGAGAAGACCATAGCATCTCCTGTGAAGCCTGCTCAGTTGCTGCTCAAGGTCCCTCGGTCCTTCTGTTTGTCACCCTTGTCTCTGTTGAGAGCTTATCACAGGGGTAGAGTGAACCCAGCTTTATTTTCAGGGCCACTGATGTGGTCAGGATTTTAGTTCATCTCTTTCCCTCACAAAAGCAGAATAATCCACTACAAACATTTTCATGGAAATTATTATAAACATGTTTTCATATTTGGGCTTTTATAAGAGTATGCTTTATTTCTTTGAAAAATTTCCATGTATAGAAATCTTCATTCCTTTATAATATCAATGAAGAATATTGAGGATGTCCTTTATACTGATGATGAAGAGAAATGGAGAAAAGGATGTTTGTGACAAACTTGAGTGAGTCATCAACAGAAAGAGAGGGTTTGATCTTCCACTGAATATCTCTATGAGCAATTTATTATCTTATCCAAGGGAAATGATGCTGGTAGACTGTTTCCATATTTTCAAAGCAGTGTATGTTTTTTTCACTAATTCTATTCTAGGCGTTGTGATGAATTTGTTCTCTTCACCCCTCCACATTCTCCTTGATAAAGATTAAGGACTTTTTCCAGTGGCTAGGCCAAGGTGTTAGGATACTCACTATGGGTTCAAAATGAACAAAAAGTTAAATAACCTTTGACAGTCTGCGCTTATGTTCTACCAAAGAAGATAGAACTAAGTGTCTGTGCGAGAATACATAGGGAGACAGTCAACTCAAAGTGTGTGTGTGTGTGTGTGTGTGTGTGTGTGTGTGAGAGAGAGAGAGAGAGAGAGAGAGAGAGAGAGAGAGAGAGAGAGAGAGAGAGAGAGAACTGGAAGGAATGAAACATCAGAAGGCATAAAGCACACTGGACAATACTGAAAAGTGAAAACTAATAGTATTCACAACAAGAATAAGGGGGAGAATAAGTTTGTACTGAGTCAGAAGTTAATATACCCCTGGCTCTGGGTAAAAGGAAAGTAGTCTTCCCAGATGGATTTGATGCAGAGCTAGTGGAGTGGTCACATTGGTAGCAGTGCATGAACTAGGCATGGCAGCTGCCATCTTGCTTTTAGAGTCTTTTCCTGTGGTCACAGCAGAAGATGCTAGTATGAATCAGAAACAGGGGTCTACAATCTTAGTATGCAAAGGAGATTGAAATATCCCAATGGTCTGTGTGCAGTGCAAACTGGAAACAGGGCAGGGAAGGATTATTTCTGAAGACTTTAGCTTCTATCCTGATGACACCCACATCTATTCGTGACATGTGCTCTTCCCAGAATTAATTTCTAACCACCTCACAGTGATTCCTAGGTCTACAAGTCCATTTATTCACAAAATGGAGTACTTAGAGAATATCTAGTAATCTTTCAGGTTTCAGTACTACCCAAGCCCTGTTTCTATCTTTTATCTCACTGTAAGTTTATGATCTCAGCTAACAATGCCAGGGTCAAATGTATTTATAGCTTGCAAATTCTTATCTTTTATAATAAAGTAATATAAACTACATTAAATTCTCTAGTAGTGTATTCAGTAACTATAGCATATTCATTGTGGATATAGTCATGATAAGGTAATAAGTAAGAATCATAGAGTATTAGTTTGCATATTTTTCTTCTGCCACCAAATTTTATAACGATTTTGTGTAAACACACCCCCATCTTTTATAGTGTGTCAGGTTTCAAAACTGTAAGCAAGAAGATTGTGAAACTATGCCATTTACTGTTAAATACCTTGAGAGCCACGAGAGAGTGATGGGCACAGTTGGAGATCCAAGTAAAAGTGAATGCTAGTTTCCTTGTTAGCTGAGTGATGGTCCCCAACATCATCCTGGAACTTGATGACAATGAGCTTATGTTACAAAAATGAGTGACTAAAGACCCAGGAGGCGGAGGCTATCCTGGGTTATCTAGGCCCATTCGAATTGTATTCACAGAGAGAAGCTTAGTAGACAGAATGTTATCTTAAGAGGGAGGTTTGACATCCAGCACATAAGCTAATATGCAGGAAGAACAGAGAGAGGGTTGAGATACTGGCTGTGGAACATGGAGTGAAGGAGTTATAAGCCAGGAGCTGGAAGAGGTAAGAAATGGCGTCTATGCTAGTCTCTAGAGAGGGAGCAGACCTTTGCCAACAACTTGATTTTCAGTAACTGACACTAATTTTGTCATCCAGCCCCTAGAACTATAGGAAAAATTGATATCTGTTGTTTTAAATCAGCATGTTTGTGGTTAATTATCATAGCAAGAAACCCAAAGAGTCTCATAACCTTCCTCATGTCAGATTTAGTTATTTGTTAAATATATTTTTACTTGTGTATGATGTATGTATGTAAGTTTGCATGTATTACATGTGTGCAGGTAACCACAGAGGTCAGAAAAGAGGATTGGATCCTGGGAAAATGGGTCATAGGTAGTTGTGAGCTTCCTGACATGAGTTAGAAACTGGGCCTGGGCCCCTTTGCAAGAATAGTAAATGCTCTTAAATACTGAGATATCTCTCCAGTCCCTTCAGTGGCCACCACTTTTTTTCTGGATGACTCTTTGTCTTTTCTTGTGATTGATTATTTCCTATCTTCTTTTCTTCTCAGTTGTTCCATGTGTCCTATGTGGATTATGACAAATATCTCATAAATATAATTATAGGAATTAGCTTTTAAAAATACACAAAATGCTTCCCACACCACCCACACATAGTTGGTGCTCAATAAATGGTAGTTTGTGTTTGATATTACTATTCTCTGAGATTCCCTTTATAACTTTCCAGGAGATATGAATTTACATTTATATTAAAGTCCATCTCTATTGCAGAAAGAGTTGATCAATCAAATCTCAATTTCTTCTCATCTAAAAGATTTTTTCCAGGCCATTTGTATTCACCAATGTCACAATGAAGATCTGTTTGGTGCCTGTGAGTGTGAGAAACGCGAGCACATACCAATCAGCCCTGGCAGCTTAGTCTCTCTCTCTCTTTTTCTCTCTCTCTTCCAAATATTTTCACCTTCTCAAAGGCCGGGCTTTTAAAACCTTCTGTCTCCCATCAGTCAAATCAATGGCGATTTGCTTGGTGCTTGCTTAAAACTATATTCACTGGTAGAGGGGTATACCTATCGGTACTTAGTAAAAAGTACTTTCCTGTAAGTACGTAAGTGTAAAGACATATTCCAAAATGAAGGAAACGAAGTTCTCACAAAGACCAAAGGAATAAGAACACCTTTGAAGGAGATACCTAATAATATTTAATGATCAAAATTAACAGTGTTGTAACCTCCTAAGAGCCCAGACTTCTAGAAAGAACAGGTAGACAAGTTCAGTGTAAAGCACTGTCTTAATTCAGTCCTGTTCAGCTGCCCATGGTCTCCATCTATATACGTTCAGATAGGCTTTCCATGATCCTTCAAACCTTTCTGGAAAAATTCTCAAAAGACACCCAAGAAGTATATTTCCATGGTGATTCTGAATCCAAGTTGCCAATGAAGATTAACCTCATAAGTACTTGCCATGTGTCAAGGAGTCTAGAGAACAAACGCTAATAGATGGCCAAGGATAATAGTGAATATTTGAATTTCTTCTGTGGCTTAGTGTGGGGATTCAGCACAGTTATATGTAGGGATACGTAGGGGTATATATTTTACCTAGCTCCAGTCAGGCCTAGCATCTGTGTTAATTCAGAGTACCCTGTTATACAGCTCTGTAGATGTAGACAGAAGTGGCTTTCCTATGTATGCCTATATAGCATTATCTCTTGTATGGTATATGCTAAAATATTTTTTTTAGCCAGTGTAATTGTGTGACCTTTGTCAAATGCATAAGTGCTCTGGGTACAGAAAAATTTCTCTGATGTTAAAGTCCCAACATTTGAGTGCCGAGGCCCTCTATAATCACCCACTGAGTATAAGGTATTATTATTTAATGGTTTATAGCGGAAGACACAGAGTCACTAAGCCCAGTCTTAGGCTTAGTTCTCATAGTTGTTACTGAGCCAGGTGATATCCTAAGAACCTCCTGTCTAACAACAGGGTAACATATATATCGGGTACTAGTGTTAATTCCTGTCTTGACTTTCAGTTTTGGCTTTCCCGAAACTCAAGGGAAAAGATGACAGAGTCCAGAAATATGATTAGATTTTGGAGATCCAAATTGGAAGTCAATGTAATTATTTGCAAAATATGATCACCAGAATATCACCCTCTGGCAGTTCATTTATGCTTTCCTCATCTGGTAGACAATGAGTAGCCTATTCTTAACTTTCATGGTCTATATTACATTGTCATTACCTGCAGCATTGTGGACATTCTTTTGTTTCTCTGTTGCTCAATTTTTTCATCCCTAACACTGGGGTAATGATAGAAGCTACCTCATCTGTAAGCTAAATGGGGAGTAAGAATAGTCTTGGGGCATACTGG
Organism: Montemys delectorum; assembly: GCA_019843815.1. Taxonomy (NCBI): domain Eukaryota; kingdom Metazoa; phylum Chordata; class Mammalia; order Rodentia; family Muridae; genus Montemys; species Montemys delectorum. The sequence goes on along the minus strand of JADRCD010039087.1, from coordinate 3,526 downwards.
TCACTCTCTGCTTACTTATTCTTCTATACCACCACTCTATTGCAAGGACCAGTAATGATCTTGTTTAGACCCTGCCCCTGCTGTGTCTTTTTCTCCTCTCTAACTAAGTTACTTGCATGCTCACTCAGTTTCGTGAACTGTCCATGACTTCGGACAGAGTTTGCCTACATAGTATACCACACTTATTTCTTTGAGGTTGCCAAGCATTCAATGTGACAGGAAAGATAACAGACTTGAGGAAGAACTGAGAAAAAGAGGCTCTGGATTTTCTTTAGCAAAGAGGTCAATACACGTTAGAAGTAGCGAATCAGATGGACAGTGTAAGAAGCGAGTCTCCCGTCCACTAGCTTCTAGGAGCCTCCAAGCATAAACACTTGCTCTACTTTGCTCTACCCGTGGTCTGTTTCCCTGGGGTTAGTAAGAACCTGGCTGAGGGAATGTCATGATCATAGTGACTCATTCCAGAGTCTCAGAGATGCCTCCATGGCGTCTCATGTCCCTGATAGCCATCCCCTTGGCTCTTTCATGAGCTGTCTCTACACTTTATTCAATGCTTGGTTGTATAGATCAGTGACAAATGGTTTAAAGGTTTTGTTTTGTTTTTCTTCTTCATTGAGGTTCATTTGAGCTTTGTGGATCCCAGCATCCAGAGTCATCTGTATTTGCCAACATCCAGCAGAGCATCTAACACATGGTCTAAAACACTTGTTTCTTTGTTTCATGGGTATAAACCCTTTCTAGGTTTCTTCTGAAACTTCTCTGAATCTTTCTAAAATTTTTCTTTTCTGGTTCCTTTTACTTTACTTTTCTTTTTTTTTTTCTTTTTTGTTTTTGTTTTTGTAGAATATAGGTTCATTTTTTTCTTTAATTCTTATTCCTCCTGGTCCATGGGTCCCATGGCCTTCCCTTAACCGTATAATAGATTCTTCATGAGCTGTTTGATCTTTCCTTCTCCTAACCACTGGTCCTAACTTGAATAAATCAAGACCTTCAAAATAACTCCTCTCTCCTGCTGATTTTGTCTAGTCATCAAAATCTCCTTCTAAATAGATATCTCAGGTGTATAACTTCAGCTTCTTCTTCTTCTTCTTCTTTTTTTTAACTTCAGTGTAGTGTTTCAATGCTGAAAGTACATAATCTATGGTTTACATTTTTGATACCTCTTCAGGTCTTCATTATTTCTGCCTTTGCCCACAGCAACTGCTTTGTAATTTCCTAGCCTTGACATATTAGAAGCCGGAGTTGATGTTGCTCAGATGGATCTTTAACCTGGGAGTCCTTATGTCATAAGCATTACACCTTTCCTTAGTGCCACAGATCACGATGGGTATTTCTGATTAATAAATGATTTGTGGTAATGTATTTTGAAATGATATAAATATCCTATTCATCAAATTTTCACTAAGTGGTTGTATCGGTATTGTTGAGTCATACCTCTTACCAAGGGTTACAAAATAGTAATTTTCTAAGTACATTATTCCCTATCAGTGTTTAGTTGGTACTCGACTTACACTAATTCAATAAGGAAATACTATGGGTCCCTGGATTCTAATTTTGTTCAATGAGGTATAATCTTTTCTTGTCATTTACTTCGATACTTTAATTTTTCTAGATTTAGTGCCTCAGAGTTCTGGCTCCTTTGCAAGTTTGATATGTCTTCATCATTTTCTGAGCTTGTTTTATGCATGTGTACACATGCCAAAAAAAGTCTTTTTTCTTTTTGAATATAATGACTGTAACTTTCCTCTCTAACATCTGAATTCTTCTTGTATCTGAGTCTGGTCATTGGTATCCCACTTTAAATCAGACCTGATAAGTTTCAGTTAAATTCTAGCTGTTGTATTTTAGCTGCATGAAAATGAGTCAGAATATTTTTCTTTATATAAGAGGAAGAAGATCACAATTGGCAGAGGAGTGTAGAAGCAGGCACTTCAGTTCTGTTAAATGTTCATGTTTCCTTTTCTCTAAGAATGACCTAACCTGGAGTCTGAAATGTTTACAAGAGATCCTTGTATTTCTGCCTATGTCTCTTCAGAACTAAAATTCTCTAAATGTCTCTGCTCTGCCCAGTGACCTGCAGAACAGTGAACTACAAATTCATGCTCATTAAAAATATCGTGTCTATAGTGTTCTAGTATAGCTGAACAACTAAGACTCTCTGATTTTGTAATTGATTTTTAACAATACCACATTATGCTGAGAGAATACAAACTTGAACCAGATGAAGTTATCATTTTTTTGTAGGTCAAATGTGTCCTTCTTGAAAACACCTTAATCTATAATTCCATTCCAAAATATTTATGTTTTGATATTTTTACATATTTTTATAATGTATCAAATATCATTAAGAGGGAATAGATGCTTTGTATTTCTTGACAATATTCTTTACTTTCTCTTTCTTTACCTCTTACTGGGATTCTGTCATCTGTCATCCTTGAATTGGCCATGGGAAAAGGACCTCACTCTAAACAGTGGGGCACTGTTTTTCTCTTTCTAAAAGATTAGTCTATACTAGAAGTCTTGTATTAGCTCTTTCTCTCCATGCTGTGGTAAAATACAATGGTGAGGAAGAACTTAAAGAAGGGTTTGTTTCAGCTCACCATGGGCGGGTGCAGCCTGTCATGACAGGAGACACCTCAGGCCATGAGAAGAGCTTAAGTCCTGATGGAGGCTGTTGCTCACCTTACATCACAGTCAGGAAGTAGTCGGAAATCAAAGTTATCAGTGCTTAGGTCACTGTCCCTTTTCATTTTAAAAGTCCTTCTTGGGATCCCAGCAGGTAGAATGCTGCTGTTTTCATTCAGTAGAGCTGTCCGCTCTGCAGACAAACCTATCTGGACCTATCTCTAAGTTACTTCACTGAGATGCTTGTCTTCTAGGTGATACCAAATCCAGATCCAGTCATACTGACCATGAAGAAGGATCATTGCAAGGCCCGCCATGTGCAGAATTAGAGAGGGGTCTACCATCAGTGACTCAGCTCATCCTTTCCTTTCTTTAGAAAAGCACTGTTAAAGAAAGGGAAAAAGAAAATCAAAACCAAGAATTCCTAGTGTCAGAGGCAAATGAAAACCGATCAGTCTGCTATGATAATTAACATGGTTAGTATTGATTGTCCACTTGACAAGATCTGGAGTCACTTAGGAGACATAATTCTGGCCGTGACCGTGGATTGTTTCCTAGAGTGGGTAAGTTGAGGCAGAGTGAATCACCCCAGGTGCTGATGCCCCCTTTATATGTGCTGGGCTTCAGAATGAAAACAATGGAGAAACTGAGCACCGGTTTTTATTTCGTCTTGATTCTTGTTTGTGAATCAAGAATCAGTGGAACCTGGTGCCTCGTGCTCTCCTTGCTGCTATGCCTTTCTCACCATGGACCTTACGCCTTCTGAAACTGAGAGGGAACATGACCCTGTCAACCCTGTTCTTGGGTATTTGATTACAATAACACACACATATATACACATGTATGTGCACACACATATGAATGTATGTATGTCTTTACATGTATGTATGTATGTATGTAT
>JADRCD010039068.1:0-23259 GCA_019843815.1 Montemys delectorum | reverse complement strand
GCATGCTCATCTCTGATTGGCTGTTTGCTCAGGAGCATAATACTCCCTGGAATGGCTCGTGACTTGGCGCTCTCTGGCCCTAGGCACATGCACAATTTAAACTTGGGAGAGCAGCGGATGTCATCGCCATCTGCTGGCTATCACCTCTCACTGTGGCTCTCTACATGCTTTCTTTACAATTTTTGCTTCATCTTATCATGAAATGATTTTTCAAGTTTCCTTTAGCAAATTGAAAAAAGTAGAGCTTATGAATATAAATAGCTATATATACAAAGATAATAGTAAGAATAATGAATAGGACATCTGCAGGGTTTATTTGATTAAAATAATAATATATTAGTCTCTAAAAATCTATCAGAATGTATGTACCACAAAACATAACAATATTTTTCTATTGCTACAGATTGAGATGTTTTAGGAGTTTTATGGTTATAAGTAACAGCCACAGTATTTCATGTCAACCTCCTTGGCTTACTGTTATTATCATAATATTCCCTTAGTTAAAAACAATTTAAAAATGTATATAATATGTCTTTGTCTTATCCATCAACACCCCTCCTTTAAATTCTCCCAAATCCCTCTGACATATCTCTCCACCAACTCTTTGTTTCTTTTTAAATATTTATTTATTTATTTATAAACTACAGAGTCAAATTAGTTCTGATCGCATGCAGAATGGTATACTATCATCCACTGGGACATGGCTGACCAATAATTTCTTCTAAATAAAAGTGGCATTCTTCTCAAAGCAGGAACCAGTGCCACAACCTCTTCGGATAGATCTGAAGCACTAGGAGTCTCTCTCCACTTCATGCCAGAATGTTTAAATGACTTAATCTTTTGCTGGTCTTGTATAGGCAACCAAGGTGCTGTGAGTTCACGTATATATCACGTATCATATTTCAGGGACAGTATTTCCTAGCACTTATTCCCCACACTACAATTTCTGATTCCCTTTCTGTGATAGTTTCTGAGCCTGGGAAGAGTGGGATAATACAGAGGTTTAAGTCTATAGATAAACATCCACAGTCAGTCAGTCTCAGTACTTTGTACAGATGTCATTCTTTGTATTAACCATTACCTTCTTCAGTAAGATACTTCCTACCAAGGTTGAAAACAGCACAATCTTAGATATCTTAGATATCAAGAAGGAACTTTGCCAACATGACCACTTAACAAACAACATAGTTCTTTCTAGGGTAGATGACATGAATTCCTTAATGTGGGGTAGACTGGCCTCTTATCCAATCAAAAGAATGGTTGCTTGACACAATGAGCAATTTTTGGCAGTCTTGCACCAGTACGTATGTATTGTCTGGGTGGTCAGTATTGTACCCTACAGAAGATATCACAAAGTAAGATGATTGATATCATGCATTGTCCAAGCACGATGAATCTACCCTGCATGGAGAGTGCTTCCTGGTGACTACAAGATTTACTTATCTATGCCCTGTAACCAAAGTGTGGTGTCTTCAGATATCATCTACTTATGGGAGGCAACCAATAGCAAAGGCAATGGCTCGTTTTGTGTGTGCGCTGCCTGTTGTACCTCCGAGAGCATTAGCTTTTATGTTTAAAACCAATGTGTGGTCATAAATTTAACATCCCATGTACTCTCAAAATAGCCCTTTTACCATGTGGAGTACATCAAAAACTTTCTTTGAGGTATATCTTAATTAGTTTCAATCTAGCCAACTTACAAAAAAGAATTCTTCGTTATATTCTTGCTTTGTTTTAGTCTACTTGCTGTCTCTTCTTTCTCCCATCTATCTGCCCTCAGCCCTAATTTTACCTTTAGGTCTTAGTTCTTCCACAGCATTTATATCGCACTTTTCACTAGTCATATTTACTTTTTCCTGCTTGCATCCAAGATTGTAAGTTCCCTTACACCTTGTTCCTATACGCATTGTTTTGGCTAAGCATTCTGCTGCCCTCTTGTTTTCTTATTCTTACCACTCCACAACCTGCTTCAACCTTTGTACCTCTAGCATCTGCTTCCGTACTTTTGTTTAAGTGTTTATTGAATATATAATGTACTCTAGGATAAACATATACAAGATTTGAATCAAACATCCACATACCAGAGAGAGCAAAGTGTATTTCTATTGGTAAGCCTGAGTGGCCTCATTCAGCATAACTGTTCTTCAGTTCATATATTTATTAGCTAGATCCTTGATTCCATTCTTTTTATTTATAGCTAAGAAGCATTCTATTGTGTGTAAGTAGCACATTTTTATCATCTCTTCAGTACTTGATGGACATTTAGCTTGATTCAATTTCTATTTACAATTAGCTATTGTAAATAGAGAAGAAATGAACACAGGTGTCCAAATATAATGAAGTAGGATATGTTTTGGGAGGTACATGACCAGGGCTGGTATAGCTCAGTCATATGACAATTCTAGTTCTAGTTGAAGGAAGGCCAAGAATTATTTCCAAAGCGGCTTCACAAACTCTCCATGAAGGTGGTTTTCTTCACTTTGATGATAACATTCATTGCCATTTGTAGCCTTGATGATGGCCATTCTGACTGGAGTGAAATTGAATCTTTTTTTTTTTTTTCCAAGACAGGGTTTCTCTGTATAGCCTTGGATGTCCTGGAACTCACTCTGTAGACCAGGCTGGCCTCGAACTCAGAAATCCACCTGCTTCTGCCTTCCAAGTGCTGGGATTAAAGGCATGTGCCCCCACGGTGTGAAATTGAATCTTGGGTCTTAAGGTAGTTTTAGTCACCACATCCCTGCGAGCTATGCATGGTGGACACTTTTTTTTATTGATTTTTTTTCTTTTTCTTTTTTTTTGAATTTTTTTATTAGATATTTTCTTTATTTACATGTCATATGATTTCTCCTTTCCCAGTTTCTCCTCCAAAAAACAAACAAACAAAAACAACAAGAACAAATCCCTGTTGCCTCCCCCCTCCCCATGCCTGCCACCCCACCTTCTCCCACTTATTGGCCCTGACATTCCCCTACACTGGGGCACAGAACCTTCACAGGGCCAAGGGCCTCTCCTCCCACTGATGATCGACTTTGCAATCCTCTACTATACACATGCTGCCAAAACAATCAGTCCCACCGTGTATAGTCCTTGGTTGGTAGTTGAGTCCCTGGAAGCTCTGAGGGTACTAGTTAGTTCATATTGTTGTTCGTCCTATGGGGCTGCAAACCCTTCAGCTCCTTGGGTCCTTTCTCATTGGGGACCCTGTACTCAGTTCAATGGATGGCTTCCTTCCTTGGGGCAGACCATTTCTCTATCTTCCAGATTTGCTCAGTATCCTGTGGTTCTCTGTTTGTGGTTGAAGGCTCATGGTTTTCCTCCATATAGTTTGGTATATTCATTAGTGTCATCAATACTCACTCATGCTTGGGTTGTCCTGTACATAAAACATTACTGGCATAGATTCTGGTGTTGCTAGGAGACACAGTAATGTTTCTAATCCTCTGGCTCATGGAATCTTTCCACTCCCCCTCCACAAGGTTTCCTATGCCTTAGTTACAGAAATGGTTAGTTCATGTATCCATTGGCACTAGGTTCCACAAATCTGCATATTGATTATTTTTGGTTTTCTAAGTGTTTACTAGCCATTAATATTTCTTCTATTAATAATGTACTGTTTTATTCCATTACTCAGTTTTGGTAGAACTGCTTTATTGTTCTTAAGGATTATACTTTTTTAGTTCTTTGTATATTCTAGATACAAATAATCTGTGATATGCATGATTATCAAAGGTTATTTCCCATGTTAAATGTTATCTTTTTGTTGGTTGTAGTGGAGCATGCCAGGACTGTATGCTGGAGAGACAGAGGAATGTAGAATAACATTTGGGGCCAACCTGGAGTACATTTTAAATTTTTAATGAGAATACATGAAAGGATATTAACTTATGTTTCCTACAGAAATGTACAAATTGTCAATTTCTTGGATGTGTCTGAGAGTATTGTTTTCTTTCTTCCTTCCTTCCTTTCTTTCTTCCTTTCTTAATTTCTTTCTTTCTTCCTTCCTTTCTTTTTCATTTTTCCTTTCTTTCCTTTCTGAAAGTTTCTATCTCTTTGGTAATTATTTTATGTGAGCTTTGATTGCTTTTTGTGCTTAATTCTAGCAAGGGCTTCAAAATCCTGTTCTTTCTCGGTTCTTGTTTTTGCTGTCTCTGACCTGGAGATTCAAGTATACCTGATCTCTTTCTCCTTTTTTAAAATTTTTTTTCCTTTGATTCCTTATTTACTTAGCTTGTTTTTTCACTTTTAGGAATTTCCTTTGCTCAGGTTTTATAATAAAGCTTCAGATGTCAGAATATGCAGAGATAGACACATCTTGGGTACAAGAAGATAAAATATACAAGCAGAATCTTGTTGCAATGACTTTATTGAGCCTTGTGTTTCAAAGTAAACTATGTGGATCTCCATTGTGAATTCTGTGCAGAGTGGAAGTAAATAATGGAAGATCACATTCAGAACTGAAGTGACAACTACTCCACATGTTTCTTTGTGAGTCCTTAAATAATACAGTGACAAGATAATACTTGATAGATCATATTATCTCCAAGAGACATCAACATGGAATAAAGCATCTCAAAACTATTGACTTATTAGATGATCCTTATCTTGGGAAGCTGAACCTTGCTTTATTCCAGAAGTTGCATTATCAGCCTTCTTATGTCTGTTTTTCCAATAAGTCTATTTAATCAACAGCTTACCATATCTGTTGGATTGATTTTTGCAGAGAAATTTTAGTAGTATTCTAAGATACAATGACAATCTTCTCTTCTTCCCTGATTGATGCATTCTTTTAGCACACATGACAAAGTGATAGATGTACTTAGTTAACTTTCCAAAGAATTATTAATACCATATACACTGGTTGGCTACTAGAGGAATGGGTAAGTTGCTGCCACTTGCTACCTGAAACAGTGCAATTCTGAATTCAAAACCTATTAAATTTTATTTCAAGATTGAGTCCAAATAATAGATATGAATATCATAGTTATAGAAGTAGAGAAATATACCAAGAACTTCAGAGAGACACCAGACACTACAACACTACAACATCATTCTTAGGTTAAAAAGAGAAGTAAATTGATATTTTTTGAATTTATACTTGGAAAAAGTATTTTAAATATTAGAGAGTTATTTTGTTTTTAATGATAGTTTAGCTTTTTAATTTCCAGGAGTGTACATATAACACTTAAATGGTAATCCTCAACCTAAAAATAGACTCAAGAATTACTGGTATATATTTTTAAAAACCTTTTAAACAACTGAGATATTAATCATAACTTTAGTAAATGCAGAAAATGTCTCAGGTAAAATGTCTCTAGTAACTAAAAGAAGACGAGCAATTAATAACTAGTATCTTATGAAAATGTTAAAAAAAAAAAGTTACTGAGCTAGAAGAAATCCATCCAGGACTTTAGAGGGGTAATTTAACAGTTCTCTTTCTCATTTCATATCAGCATTGCTCACATAGTGTCTTTAAAGCCTAACTGGATTTCCCCTTGTGGAATAAAAGCTATGGCCTGCTGTTAGCTTTAACCCAAGATAATTTCTTCACTATAGTTGATGAGCCAATAGCTTGAATATAAGAACCAGTTAACCAGTTGAATTCCTTGCTGGTCTTCCAATGCTGACTTGCTTTCTTCAGCTTTGTCTTGTTTCATCTGTCCACTTGAGGAACAACAACAAAAATTTCTATTTTTGATATAGAAGGTTTTCTCTCTAGAATATCAGGACAGTAAGACAAATCTGTGACAATGTTTTGCTTCTGTCTTATTATACATAGAGCAATGTGTTTTTCAATTGCCAAACAAAGTAAATATTCAATATATCTCAAGTGAGATAAACTGGGATAAAGTTGGCCTAATTTATTTCCCTAATTGGGTGGTAAATTTTGGCCCAGATATCTTCTAATATAGTGAGTTAGAGCCCAGTTGGATGTGTAAACAAGAGGCAGTTTACGATTATGTCCTTTGACTGAGCTGCTACATGCGATTCCATCACAATAGCAGAGCTTCAACAGTCACAGGTTCACAATGAATTAGGAAAGAGTCTCATCACATTATGCATATGTACAAATTCCACCTAGATACAATGCGCTGATTTGTTTATTCTATTCACAACTTGCTTTCTAGCTACGGATAGATTATATCCCTGTTGAAATGATGGAGTGGAGTATTTGGAAATGTTTTTGGAACAGAAAGATTTCTAGTTCTAGGAACTTCAATCATACTGAATTTCACTTTGTTAAGCTGGATGAATGTAAATACTTCTTTACAAAAGAAAACCTTTTCCTCCCCGAAGAGTTTATCTTGTTGAAGGATAAAATAAAAATGCAAAGTGTCTATAAAAGAATGAGCTGAATTGTCTAAATTTCTAACTGATGCGAGAAGAGAGGAGCTGTTCTCACCTTTGTATCAAGAAGCTTCTAAGCAAGTAAGCAAGCAAATGAACAACAACAACAACAAAAAAAAAACCAAATTGTTAGCAAAAGGTATACATCTATTTATTCCTGAGTAATTTTCATTGATGACATTTCAAATAGATTCTAGAATCTCACAAAGAAATATCGAACAAGTTAGAAAAATAATCTTGTGTTTTTGTGAAATGAGAAGGAGAATATAAAAAGAGAAATAACTGTAAATAGATTATGGGCTTGGCAATACATGCAAAGCTGACAATGGTTAGGACAGTGAATCTAGTATAGAGTATTGTGCAAGATTTTAATTACTGTTTTTTTCCAGGTATTTTTTTTAATTCTTAGCATATTTAATTGTTTTGAATAGAGATCTGGGTGATAGAAAAAAGCCATTAAATATCTGGATGAAGAATCCCAGACAAAGGCAGAAGAAACAATATGTTTAAAGGCCCAGATGTAAAAACAAACAACTGGAACCAACTAAGGGATTGAAAGCAAGTATTTCTGGTGCTCCTAGACACTGTAGATGGGGGGAAATGCTAGTGATAACTACTGTCAGAAATAGCTGTTGTGATTTTGGTCATTGGACCATCTCAGTCCCTTCAAGTAATACATCATGCCACAGTCAAATGCCTCTGCTTGATGACCTGAGGTATTATAATAATAATGTTGTATATCTTTTATAAAAACCATTCCCTTTCTATTGATTTTTGTCCCCAGGAATCATCTCAGAGTTATTATGATTTCCATCTAGTACCAGCTTGCCTTTACTGGTTTGTTGAACAATCAATACTCTTTGTCAAGAAAACTGAAGCCATCTTTATTTCTCTTATGGCTTTTTGGTAAGCATGAGAGAACGATCATTCTTGCATTGGAAAACAAACAAATCACTATGGAAGAACAAGTAATACAGCATGTTTCTCTGGTACATAATAACAAATTATGCTGTTCATTTGGAAAGAATTTCTTCTGCTCTTAACCAAAGCTTTGTAACATGTAGGCATTGTACATTGCTCACTACAGCCAGAGTGCCTTCTTTGATGACAAAGCAAATTTCTTCAGCAGACACATGCTTGGAGCAGAGAGTGGTCTTCTGAATCTAGGTGACATGAATCAATAACTGACTTGCCATATCTGCAAGTCAGCTAAACATTTTTTAGTTTAGCTCAGAAATGTCTGTTTCAAAAGCAAAAGCCATTAACCTAAGTACCTTTCTATGACACAAGTTTTTGTCCATTTTCATAACATCACATTATGATCTATATAATTGTGAATTATGCAATTTCTGCATATATTGTGTACTTAAAAATGAATTATTTTCTTTCATGCTCTATCTTTGGATACAATATACTCTAAGTAGCCTCATTCCTTTCAAAGTGTTTTGATGCATTTTCTATAGTATTATCTACTAGACTAAAGTTAGTGAATACTGAATAATTCAACGAAGTTGGTTTTGTGTGTGCTGGCTTAAACAAAATATAAGTATGCAAGCCAACCAAAAGAATTCAGTTTAAACATGATATGGTGGAGAAATGTGTTGCAGAATTATATTTAGATATTTGATAAGATTTTTTTCTGAGTCTCAGGGGAGTCACAAGGAGGCAGGGACAGGATCCTCTCAGCTTCCAAGTGACAGAAGTGGATCAGGGACACTCTCTGCCGCTTCCCTGCAAGTGGAGGGCCTGCCTCCAGAGAGTGCTTAACCCAGAGACTCAGGAGAGATCCACCATTTTCTTTCCAGTGACTTTCTAAGGCAGAACCAGCCAGGAGGCACAGGCCTCATGAGTCGCAGGGGAGTCGCAGGGCAGCAGGGACAGGACAAGCTCTACTCAGAGACACCAAGAACATCTAACACCAGAGATCAAGAGATGGCGAAAGGCAAATGCAAGAATCCTACCAACAGAAACCAAGACTGCTGGGCTTCATCAGAACCTAGTACTCCCACCACAGCAAGTCCTGGATATTCCAAAACACCAGAAAAGCAAGATTTGGATCTAAAATCATATCTCACAATGCTGATAGAGGAACTTAAGAAGGACATGAATAACTCCCTTAAATACAGGAGAACACAGGTAAAGAGGTACAAGCCCTTAAAGAGGAAACAAAAAAAATCCCATAAAGAATTACAGGAGATCACAAGTAAACAAGTAGAAGCACTTAAAGAGCAAATTCAAAAATCCCTTAAGGAATTGCAGAAAAACACAAACAAACAGGTGAAGTAATTGAGTAAAACCATCTAGTACCTAAAAATGGAAGTAGAAACAATAAAGAAATCACAAAAAGAGACAACTCTGGAGTTAGACATTTTAGGAAAGAAGTCAGGAAACATAGATGCAAGCATCACCAACAGAATATAAGAGACAGAAGAGAGAATCTCAGGGGCAGAAGATAACATGGACAACATTGACACAACAGTCAAAGAAAATGCAAAATGCAAAAAGACCCTAGCACAAAACATCCAGGAAATCCAGGACACAACAAGAAAACCAAACCTAAGGATTATAGGTATAGAAGAGAATGAAGACCTCCAACTAAAGGGCCAGTAAATCTCTTCAACAAAATTATAGAAGAAAACTTCCCTAACCTAAAGAAAGAGTTGCCCATGAACATACAAGAAGCCTATAGAACTCCAAATAGACTGGACCAGAAAAGAAATTCCTCCCGCCACATAATAGTCAAAACACCAAATGCACAAAACAAAGAATTTTAAAAGCAGTAAGGGAAAAATGTCAAGTAACATATAAAGGCAGGCCTATTAGAATTACACCAGACTTCTCACCAGAGACTATGAAAGCTAGAAGATCCTGAGCAGATGTCATACAGACGCTACAAGAACACAAATGTCAGCCCAGACTGCTATATCGAGCAAAACTCTCAATTACCATAGATGGAGAAAACAAGATATTCCATGACAAAGCAAAATTTACACAATATCTTTCCACAAATCCAGCCCTATAAAGGATAATAGATGGAAAACATCAACATAAGGAGCAAAACTACACCCTAGAAGAAGCAAGAAAGTAATCTTTCAACAAATCCACACAAACCCAATTCCACCTCTTACAACAAAAACAACAGTAAGTGACAATTACTTTTTCTTAATATCTTAATACAAAAATTAATATTACCAACATATTCCAATCGATTGAAATCCAATAATGTGAGGAATTAGAAATTTGTTGGTTGTCATCCAATGGTCTCTCTAATTTGGTAATTGGAAAAATAGGTCCAACATTGTACAATGTATGTACACTTTCAGCTTGTTTGTTTGTGACAGTGTCTGGCTGTGTACAACATAAGGGTCTTGAAATCTTCTCCTATCTCAGCCTCTCTATTAGTAGTATTGTTTATTTCATGTCTTTACACTATACTATGGTTTTCAGAACACCTTATATATTTCAAAAGTATTTATATACCCAAAAGAAAAATAGACAATTAAATTAGGAAGGGGCTTGTAAGAAAACAAGAAAATGTGATACTGAATGCTTTGCCTGATGTTTGTAACTCTTATATCAAGTTTGAAGAAGAAGACTTTATAAGTTACTCTTTCTTTGAGATGAATGCTTTTCCAAATTTTCACACCTAATGAACGAAATTCTTACCCTCACCTATTGTCTGTGCCACCCTCCAAGCAGAGCCATTGTTCATTGAAACAGTTGGTGAATGACTTTATGGATAAAACATCTTAATGCACACACCATTTCTTAAATGAATGAAACCTGTTATCTGTGGGCTGAGAATAAAGTCACTCACTCAAGTCAAATAGCTTTAACCATAGCAGGGACTCTGTATCCACAAATTGAGCCTACAATTCATTTCTTGGTGCAGCAGAACTATCAACTTTCAGCTTAGCTATGATGGAGGTAAAATCCTTTGGTGATGTGAGGCCTTATTACAATGAAATCCAATGTCTAAAAATTGTTCTTATTTTGGGCTTGTACCTCAGTAAGAGCCAAGATTTTAAACTCTACTAAATACAAAACAAATGAAAAAAATTTATATATTCATGTTCATTTAGGAAAATACCAGTAGTGATATATTATTTTGAAGTATACAGTTAATATATTTGGAGTTATTTAAAATTTATATTGAGAAAAATGTATTTTCACTATTGATGTAGGCGAGCATCTACATAAGACTGTTCAATTGATTGTTGTTTAATATCAAACAACTATTATAATACTTATTTCTATTGTTATAATATTTTATAAATTTTAAGGAATATGACAAAGAAGATATTGTAGGTATTGAAGGAGGATCTCTGGGAGGAGTGGGGTACAAAATGAAACAAGAATATGATTTAATTCTATTTACTTAAAGTAGGTTTTTAAATGTTAACAAAGTCAGATAAATTGAAATCATGTAACTTTTCTCATCACAATCAAATAAAAGTTAAAAAAAACAGATTTTTTCCTGACAAAAATTAAATATACACAAATGTGAGAGATAGACTTTAATATAAATTATACTGATAACTTGATATAGGCAATTAAAAATAAAACAACATAAGAGGAAAATCATTTGGATTTATTAATATTACAAAGGCCAGACAAAGAAATGATATATTTTAATGTAAATTATTGTTTCTTTTATGGAAAATAAAACCATGTGGTGCTACCTAGAAGCATATAAAATAGGGACATATAATAGGGGCAAGGATGACATAGGCCTCTTTACATTATTGATGTATTTACTATTTTTATCAGTTTGGTTGCTCTACATATTCTGCATTCAAAAGGCCATTGACAATTGACTTAACTTTAAAAAGTGTAGGCTTCTACATCATCTAGTGACTACATTGGTGATGTTCCCATAAAGATGTTCTAGGATTCCAATTCAACTTTAAAGTCAACATGTAGGTGGAATATAATATAATTTTGCTGAGCATAGTTGCCCAAGTGGTGTCTGGGAAATAAGACAGCAGGCATTTTCAGAAAAGTGTGGCTAATGAATAGAGGGTGTCTGTAGTGTTGGTAAAAGTGGCGATGATGACTACAGAATGCAGGCTGGTTAAATGATTCATATTAGAGAGGTCAAGAAAACAAAAGCACTGGTCATCTGTAGTCTTACATTTTCCAAAACCTACTCTTAATATGGGCTCTTAAATGCTTTAACCTCCCTTCTAGCCTACCACCCACCAGAGGTAGTGGAAAAGAAATGTTATTAGGAAATGTGAGGAGTGAACCTGATTAGAAATTGTTCTTTGGAGCAAATCAAATCTGCTTGTCAGGAAATCTTTAGTTCAGTTCACAGAAAGCAGCCAGCAGCTCGATCCACTCACAAACACTTCATAAATACACCAACAGTCTAGTTCAGTAGTGTCAGGATAGCAAACATGTATCAACAGTGGTGGCACATCCCAGAAGAAACAAGCCAGTCCTCTGCGAAATCGGCACAAGTCAGCAGGAGGTATCAGGGCCAAGAGGGACACCAGGAGATATTCTTTGCAATGTCTCTTTCTACAAAGTGAAGCCTGAGTCTGCAGTACAGAAAAAATGGAGGTAACTGTTGGTGGATATGCTAAAACTTGGTGAATGTAGGTACAGGGTTAATACATCAGTAGAAAACTGCAAGTATTCTGACAAAACAGTAAAATTTGACTAGATACAAATGAAGCAAGCAAGAAACCACCAATGAGATAAGAAATTAGCATTTCTCCATTCATGGCCTTATAATTTCTAGAACACTATTTTCAAGTGTTGATAAATACACTCTGCAATGAGAATTCCTACATCCTCTAGAAGAGACACATGAATCATTATAGCAAAGACACATATTCATACATGGGTTTTATACATGCACATGTGCAAGCACATAGGTTCCCACAGATAAACAAAATCAATGAAAATAATCCTAAAACAACATTTATTTGACTATTGAGAAAAAAATGTGACTGTTTCTAATTTATTCTGCCCTGCTGTGTTGCACTTATTGTATGACATAAGTGCTAGTAAAAAGAGAATGTGTCAATGAAGGATAACCTGTAGCTTTGCAAACTGGCTTTTATTATAAGGACTATGGAAGAGCATCCCAATCATGATATTCTTGGCAACCTTGAAGAATGATATACAAAAGGGAAAAATATTGTTTTACATGTTCCATGCCGTTGCCAGATATCATGTGGAAATTGAGGATCTGTCCTCTTGCTGACTGTGAAGGACACGGAGCCTTCTGCAGTGATATAAATGACTGCAGACTCACAGTTGAGAAAGAAAGGTATAGAAGGTTTCCCTGACAACCCCCTTCCCCAACCACCCAAAACGTAACAACCTCCACAGGAGTTGTGATAAGAAAACTGAAATGTAGCTTTCCACAATAGATGGCTACTGGTAAAAGTGGGGTTAGGGAATGACTCACTTTTCTTTAAAGGACAAGACTGGGAATGTGACCATGTTCCAATGAGTATGAAAAACACAAATTGGAGGGGGTTTTTTTGGCAGGGGGAGGCCACAGAGTGGACGTTGGAGGACAGGGAAGTATAGGTGATCAGATGTATTAAATGATATTCCTATATAATTAATAAAAATGTTAAAATAAAATAATCTTACAATATAGTAAATGAATGCATGCAGTTAGAACAGCATGAAGATGAAAGGATGATAAAATATCGAAGCACAGATGTGAAACATCTGGAGAAATGGATAAAGTTGGTATGAGACTGCTGATGCAAAAAATCCTAATTTGATCACAAGAACTGTGCTTTCCAATGCAGTGAATTCGTGGAGTATTATAAGACCACAAACCAAGCATATGTCCACATCTAGCACAGAATGGATTACACTTAGTCTGATTTTTAGGAGTTCCAGGAATGAGGTAGAGGTCAACATTTTTTAAAAATGGTGGCTATGTTTCTAAGAACTCAGTAACTTTTTTAAAAAAATAAATTTGTAGACATTTATGAAATTAAGTAAGTATACAAAGATGGAATAGAGAAAAGTTGGTAAAGAATTAGATTAAAATTTTGTAGGTGTCCTAAAAATAAAAATAAAAAATAAATTTACTGAGTGAGTTCTACTTCTAGAGAGTAAATTCCCCACATGGCACATGTGTTGTTTAATCTTCAGAGAAACTTAGTATGTGCTTTGATGATGGATTTCCTGATAGTCGAGAATACTCATAGCATCTAAAAATTAACAGTTAGAAATTTGTGGCTTTGTGAAGGGAAATGATACAGTACGAAGTTAGCCTTAAAGAACAATGTGTATCCTTGGCAAAGCAAGCTTTCTACAAAAGGGTTGGAGAAGCCTGTGGCATGCCCTATGATGTTCCTTTTGTAGTCTTTACTGGGATATAGTGTTTCTTCAGACAGGGAACCATAGTTGTGTGTGCAAAAAAGCTTTGGACCAGGAAGAGTATGCTGGCTTGAATATGCTTGCCCAGGAAGGTAGCACTATTAGGGAGGTGTGGAATTATTGGAGTAGTTGTGGCCTAGTTGAATGTCACTGTGGGTCTGGACAATGAGGCCCTGTTCCTCACTACGGGTGAGGCAGGCTTCTCCTAGAAGCCATCAGATAAAGATGTAGAACTCTCAGGAACTCCTACACTATGCCTGCCTGGATGCTGCTATGCTTCTCCCTTGATGATAATGGACTGAACCTCTGAAACTGTAATCCAGTTCCTGGTAAATATTGTTCCTATAAAAGTTGCTGTGCTCATGGTGCCTGCTCACAGCAGTAACACCCTAACTAAGACATATAGAAAAATAGAATGTCAGATATACTTACTGAGTGATTGAGTAAGTTGAGATAAATCGTATTCTGTTACCCCACTTAGATTTAAACTCATGGAAATCCTCTTTCTTCAGCTTTCTTAATGGTGGGGTTGCACGCATTAATAATCACTCCTCCTTTAAACAGTTTCCTATTACTCTGTTGTTTATTTAAGAGCTTCCTGAAGTAAAACTGGAGAACTGAGAGAGAATTAGAGAGTGGCTAGTCATGCAGATTTTTCAAATAATAAATCTCTCCATTACTGGTAAGTATGCAGGGAATCCATATGAACCACTGGGTATTCCGGCAACAACACTTACAAAACAACAATATCGGATAAGTTGTAAGTTTTCAAACAAGAATATTAGGACCTTGCAGCCATATTTTTCATATTTCAGTGAAATAATTTAAGCCAATAATAAGCCTAAGACTACCATCACAGAGTAACTTGGCTACATGCTTAAAGTATTTACTTCTAAATAGTTAATGTGGTTCCATATTGATAAAACTAGGTAAAGACAGGCAGGCTGTCAAGGAACAGGAACCTCAGTTATCCAATAACATATGATCAGACTTGAATGCATATATATTATATAGACTGAGGGGGTTGCATTTGTGTATTTGGAATAAAGATAGATATAGATGATATAGGTATATGTACATATATTCATGTATGTCTCTAATGATAGTAAATAAAAGAGGCCATGAATTGGAATGAAAGATTGGAAGTGTCAATTGGAGAAAAGGAAGGTGGAAATAATTATTATTTATTATTAAATAATTATTATTATAATTATTACCTAAAAGTTATAAGAAATAATTTTTTAAATGAGTATGTTTATCTACTGGAAGTGATCCCTTCAGATTCCATATCTTCACTGTTAGGCATTTCAGTTAAGGTCAACCCCACTGACTCCTGGGACCCAGAAATTTTACTGTCCAGAAGAAATGCAAGGAATAAAATGGAACAGAGACTGAAAGAAAAGTGGTCCAGTGATGGGCTCAATTGAAATCCATCACATGGGCAAACACCAAACCCTAACACTATTACTGATGCTATGTTGTGCTTTCAGACAGGAGCATAGCATGGCTTTCCTCTCAGAGGCTCCACAAGCAGCTGAGTAAGACAGATGTAGATACAGCCAACCATTGGACTGAGGTCAGGGACCCCTATGGAAGACTTAGACAAAGGGTTGAAGGTGCTGAATAGGATGGCAACCCCATTGGAAGACCAAGAGTACGAACTACTCTGGACCCTGGTGAACTCCCAGAGACTAAGCAACTAACCAAAGAGCATACATTTGCTTTCCACAGCACGTATTTGAAAAGACTGCCTTATCTGGCCTCAGTGGGAGAGGATGTGTCTAATCCTGTAGATACTTGATGCTTCAAAGAATAGGAATACCTGGGGTAGGAAAGCACCCTCTCATAGGCAAAATGGAGGGAGGACAGGTGAAGAACTCTGAGAAAGGGGAGCAGGAAATTGGACAACATTTGGGATATAAATAAATAAAATAGCCAATTAAAAATGATGGCTAGGGTCTCAGATGAGATCGACGTTTTCTTTCCATCTATATCTGACTATCTAAGGTGGAACCAGCTGGGAGGCTCAGGCAGCAGAAGTGGCAGGGTAGCTGGAACAAAATCCTTTCTAACTCCATCTAGAACTAGGAGGGAAGGCAGATCCACAGCCTTCTGCATACCTCTCCCTTAAGCAGAGAGCTTCTCTCCAGGGATTGCTCTGAACTCAGGACTTAGTCAGGCAAGATCTAGCTATTTTCTCTCAAGTGACTTTCTAAGGTGGGACCGAGTGGGAGGCACAGACCACAGAAACTGCAGCCTTCATTCATCCATCTGTACCCAGGAGGGACAGCTGATCCACAGCCCTCTGCACACAGGTCTTACAAAGGTAGAGCTGATCTCCCAGAAGTGCTTACAGAGGCTTATAGACCCACAGGAGGAACACACTCCAGCCAGAGACAGCAAGAACATGTAACACCAGAAATTAACACATGGAGAAAGGCAAACGCTAGAATCTTACCAACAGAAACCAAGACTACTTGGCATCATCAGAACCTAGTACTCCTACCACAAGTCCTGGATACCCCAAAACACTGGAAAAGCAAGATTTGGATCTAAAATCATATCTCATGATGATGATAAGGGATTTAAGAAGAACATAAATGACTTCATTAAAGAAATACAAGAGAACACAGGTAAACAGGTGCAAGTCCTTAAAGAGGAAACACAAAATTCTCTTAAAGAATTACAGGAAAGCACAACCAAACAGTTGAAGGAATTGAACAAAACCATCCAGGACCTAAAAATGGAAGTCGAAACAATTAAGAAATCACAAAGAGAGATAACGCTGGAGATAGAAAACCTTGGAAAGAAGTCAGAAACAATAAATGCAAGAATCACCAACAGAATACAAGAGATAGAAGAGAGAATCTCAGGTGCAGAAGATACCATAGAAAATATTGACACAACAGTCAAAGAAAATGCAAAAGGCAAAAAGCTCCTAACCCAAAACATCCATGAAATCCAGGACACAATGAGAAGACCAAAACCTAAGGATAATAGGTATAGCAGAGAGTGAAGACTTCTAACTTAAAGGGCCAGTAAATATCTTCTACAAAATTATAGAAGAAAACTTCCCTAACCTAAAAAAGAGATGCCCATAGTGTCTTTCTAGTTTGGACCAGAAAAGAAATTCCTTCCATCACATAATAGTCAAAACACTAAATGCACAAAACAAAGAAAGAATATTAAAAGCAGTGAGGGAAAAAGGTCAAGTAACATATAAGGTAGACCTATCAGAATTAACCCAGACTTCTCTCCAGAGACTATGAAAGCCAGAACATCTTAGGCTGATGTCATACAGATCCTAAGAAAGCACAAATACCAGCCCAGGTTATTACACCCAGCAAAATTCTCAATTACCATAGATGGAGAAACCAAAGTATTCAATAACAAAACCAAATTTACACAGTATCTTTCTTCAAATCCAGCCTTTCAAAGGATAATAAACGGAGAACTCCAACACAAGGAGGGAAACTACATCCTAGAAAAAGCAAGAAAGTAATCTAACAAAACTAAAAGAAGATAGCCACATGAACAGAATTCCAACTTTAACAACACAAATAACAGGAAGCAACAATTACTTTTCCTTAATATCTATTAATATCAATGGACTCAATTCCCCAATAAAAAGACATAGGCTATCAGGCTGTGTACAAAAACGGGACCCAACATTTTGTTGCATTCAGGAAACCCACCTCAGTGACAAGAACAGACACTACCTCAGATTAAAAGGCTGGAAAATAATTTTCCAAGCAAATGGTCCCAAAAAACAAGCTATTAGAGTAGCCATTCTAATATTGAATAAAATCAACTTTCAACCTAAAGTGATCAAAAAAGATAAGGAGGGATACTTCATATACATCAAAAGTAAGATCTAGCTCTCAATTCTGAACCTCTAGTTCCAAATTCAAGGACATTTACATTAATAAAAGAAACTTTACTAAATCTCAAAGCACACATAGCATTACACACAATAAAAGTGGGACACTTCAACACCCCACTCTCTGCAATGGACAGATCATGGAAACAGAAACTAAACAAAGACACAGTAAGACTAACACAAGTTATGAAACAAATGGATTTAACAGATATCTATAGAACTTTTTATCCTAAAACAAAAGGATATACCTTCTTCTTAGCACCTCATGGTAACTTCTCCAAAATTGACCATATAATTGGTCAAAAATCAGGCCTCAACAAATACAAGAATGAAATAATTCCTTGCATTCTATCAGATCAACACGTACTAAGGCTGCTCCTCAATAACAACATAAACAATAGAAAGCCCACATACATGTGGAAACTTAACAACACTGTACTCAATGATAACCTGGTTAAGGAAGAAAGAAAGAAAGAAAGAAATTAAAGACTTTTTAGAGTTTAATGAAAATGAAAGCCAGACAGTAATGGTAAACGCCTTTAATCCCAGCACTTAGGAGGCAGAGGCAGGTGGATTTCTGAGTTGTAGGCCAGCCTAGTCTACAGAGTGAGTTTCAGGATAGCCAGGGCTATGCAGAGAAACCCTGTCTCAAAACACCAGAAACAAACAAACAAACAAACAAAAAACTAAAAAAACAAACAAACAAAAATGAAGCCGCAACATGCAACATACCCAAAATTATGGGACACAATGAAAGCAGTCCTAAGAGGAAAACTCATAGCTCTAAGTGCCTTAAAAAAGAAACTGAAGAGAGAGCATACACCAACAATTTGACAGCACATCTGAAAGCTCTAGAACAAAAAGAAGCAAATTCACCCAAGAGAAGTCGAAGGCAAGAAATAATCAAACTCAGGTCTGAAATCAAACAAAGAGAAACAAAAAGAATTATACAAAGAATCAACCAAACCAGGAGCTGGTTCTTTGAGAAAATCAACAAAATAGATAAACCCTTAGCCAGACTAACCAGAGGGCACAGAGACAGTGTCCTAATTAACAAGATCAGAAATGAAAAGGGAGACATAACAACAGACACTGAGGAAATCCAAAAAATCATGACATCCTACTACAAAAGCCTATACTCAACAAAACTGGAAAACCTGGATGAAATGGACAATTTTCTAAACAGATACCGGATACCAAAGTAAAATCAAAATCAGATAAATGATCTAAACAGTCCCATATCTGCTAATGAAATAGAAACAGTCATTAATAATCTCCCTACTTAAAAAAGCCCAAGACCAGTTGGGTTTAGTGCAGAGTTTTATCAGATCTTCAAAGAAGACATAATACCAATACTCCTTAAACTATTCCACAAAATAGAAACAGAAGGTATGCTACCCAATTCATGCTATCAAGCTACAATTACTCTGATACCTAAACCACACAAAGACCTAACAAAGAAAGAAAACTTCAGAACAATTTCCCTTATGAATATCTATGCAAAAATACTCAATAAAATTCTTGCAAATCAAATCCAAGAACACATCAAAATGATTATCCATCATGATCAAGTAGGCTTCAACCCAGGTATGCAGGGATAGTTCAATATATGGAAATCTATCAATGCAATCCACTACATAAACAAACTCAAAGACAAAAGTCATATGATCATCTCATTAGATGCTGAGAAAGCAACAGCCCTTCATGATGAAAGTCTTGGAAGATCAGGAATTCAAGGTCCATACCTAAACACAGTAAAACCAATATACAGCAAACCATTAGCCAACATCAAACTAAATGGAGAGCAACTTGAAGCAATCCCACTAAAATCAGGGATTAGACAAGGCTGCCCAGTCTCTCCCTACCTATTCAATATTGTACTTGAAGTCCTAGCCAGACCAATTAGACAACAAAAGGAGATCAAAGAGATACAAACTGGAAAGGAAGAAGCCAAATTATCACTATTTGCAGATGATGTGATAGAATACTTAAGTGACCCCAAAAATTCCACCAGAGAACTCCTAAATCAGATAAACAACTTCAGCAAAGTAGCTGTATATAAAATTAACTCAAGTAAATCAATGGCCTTCCTCTATAAAAAGGATAAACATGCTGAGAAAGAAATTATGAAAACAACACCCTTCACAATAGTCACAAATAATATAAAATACCTTGATGTGACTCTAACTAAGCAAGTGAAAGATCTGTATGACAAGAACTTCAAGTCTCTGAAGAAAGAAATGGAAGAGCTCAAAAGATGGAAAGATCTCCCACACTAATGGATTGGCCATCTTGCTGAAAGCAATCTACAGATTCAATGTAATCCCCACCAAAATTCCAACTCAGTTCTTCACAGATTTGGAAAGAGCAATTTGCAAATTCATCTGGAATAAAAAAAAATCCTAGGATAGCAAAAACTATTCTCAATTTTCAACAATAAAAGAACATCTGGTGGAATCACCATCACTGACCTCTAGCTATACTACAGAGCAATTGTGATAAAAACTGCAGGACATTGGTACAGAGACAGGAGGTAGATCAATGGAATATAATTGAAGACCCAGAAATGAACCCACAAACCTATGGCCACTGGATCTTTGACAAAGGAGCTAAAATCATCCAGTGGAAAAAAGACAGCATTTTCAAAAAATGGTGCTGGCTCTACTGGCAGTCAACGTGTAGAAGAATGCAAATTGATCCATTCCTATCTTCTTATACAAAGCTCAAGTACAAGTGGATCAAGGACCTCCACATAAAATCAGATACACTGAAACTAATAGAAAAGTAAGTACAAAGAGCCTTGAGCACATAGGCACAGGGGAAAATTTCCTGAACAGAATACCAACAACTTATGCTCTAAGATCAAGAATTGACAAATGTGACCTCATAAAATTACAAAGCTTCTGTATGGCAAAGGGAACTGTTAATAGGTCAAAACAGCAACGAATAGATTGGGAAAAGATCTTTACCAATCTTATATCCGATAGAGAGCTAATATCCAATACATACAAAAAATTCAAGGTGTTACACTTCAGAGAACCAAATAACCCTATTAAAAATGGAGTACAGAGCTAAACAAAATATTCTCAACTGATGAATACTGAATGGCTAAGAAGCACCTAAAGAAATGTTCAACATCCTTAGTCATCAGGGAAATGCAAATCAAAAAACCCTGAGTTTCCACCTCACACCAGTCAGAATGGCTAAGATCAAAAACTCAGGTAACAGCTGATACTGGAGAGGTTGTGGAGAAAGAGAAACACTCCTTCATTGCTGGTGGAATTGTAAGCTGGTACTCTGGAAATCAGTTTGCCAGTTTCTCAGGAAATTGGACATAGTACTACCAGAGGACCCAGCTATACCACTCCTGGACATACACCCAGAAGATGCTCCAATTTGTAATAAGGACACATGATCCACTATGTTCATAGCAGCCTTATTTATAATAGCCAGAAACTGGAAACAACCCAAAATGTCCCTCAACATAGGAATGGATACAGAAAATGTGGTACATCTATACAATGAAGTACTACTCAGCTATTAAAAACAATGAATTTATGAAAATATTAGGGAAATACCCATCTAAGGAGTTGCAGAGACAAACTATGGAGCAGAGAATGAAGGAAGGATAATCTAGAGACTGCCCCACCTGGGAATCCTTCCCGTATTCAGTCATCAATCCCAGACTATTATGGATATTAGCAAGTGCTGACTGACAGGAGCCTGATATAGCTGTCTCCTGAGAGGCTCTGACAATACCCAACTAATACAGAAGTAGAGACTGACAGCCATCCATTGGACTGAGCACAGGGTCCCCAATGAAGGAACTAGAGAAAGGACCCAAAGAGCTGAAGGGTTTTCAGCCCCTTGGGACAAACAACAATATGAACTAGTTAGTACCCTCAGAGCTCCCAGGGACTAAACCACCAACCAAAGAGTACACATGGTGGGACTCATAGCTCCAGCAGCATATGTATAGCAGAGGATGGCCTAGTGGGTCATCAACGGGAGTAGAGGCCCTTGGTCCTGCAAAGGTTCCATGCCCCAGTGTAGGGGAATGCCAGGGCCAGGAAGTGGGAGAGAGTAGGTTGGTAAGCAGGGGGAGGGAGGAGGAAACAGAGTTTGTTTTTTTGTTTTGTTTTGTTTTGTTTTGTTTTGTTTTGTTTCGGAAGGATAACCAGGAGATGTGATATCATTTGAAATGTAAATAAAGAAAATACCTAATTAAAAAACAATAAAAATGCAGGCTAAGTGCTTATATTGAAATAAAATACTCAGCTGAATGTGTAAAATGTATGAGCACTTCACATACAGTATTCTCTTGACTAGACATCAGAAATGTCCCGGCACTGTCAGGAGCCTAGGTTTCAGGGTACTAGCCTGGCTTCAGGTTTCCTACTTTTTCTTCTTTCATATAACATCCCAATGAGCTCAGCAGCCAAGAAGATATGGCAGTTCATGAACTTACTGTTCCTGGTAGGTATGTCTGGTACTCCAGTCTAGACATGGGGATGAAGAAATCCTTGACTATGTAGTTATCAGACAACTTGAGAGACCAGCTCAATCTTTTTTTTTTTTTTAAAGACCTTTTATTGCATTATGATGAGAAAAGTTACATGATTTCAATTTAACTGAATATGTTAACATTTAAAAACATATTTTAAGTAAATAGAATTAAATCACATTCTTATTTCCTTTTTGTACCCCCACTCCTCCTAGAGACCCCCCTTCATTACCTACAATATTTTTTTTGTCATATTCCTTAAAGTTTATAAGATATTATAACAATACAAATAAGTACTATAAAAGTTGTTTGATATAAAACAACAATCAATTTAATAGTTGTATGTAGATGCTCGTCTACAGCAAGAGTGAAAATACATTTTTCTCCATATAAATTTTAAATAACTCCAAACATATTAACTGTATACTTCAAAATAATATATCACTACTGGTATTTTCCTAAATGAACATGAATATATAAAGTCTGTTTGTTTGTTTCATATTTAGTTGAGTTTAAAGTCTTGGCTCTTACTGTGGTACAAGCCCAAAATAAGAACAATTTTTAGACATTGGATTTCATTGTAATAAGGCTATACTTCAATGACCCTCACATCACCAAAGGATTTTACCTCCATCATAGCTAAGCTGAGAGTTGATAGTTCTGCTGCACCAAGAAATGAATTGTAGGCTCGATTTGTGGATACAGACTCCCTGCTATGGTTAGAGCTATTTGACTTGAGTGAGTGACTTTATTCTCATCCCACAGAGAACAGGTTTCATTCATTTAAGAAATGGTGTGTGTATTAAGATGGTCTATCCATAAAGTCATTCACCAACTGTTTCAATGAACAATGGTTCTGCTTGGAGGGTGGCACAGACATTGAGTGAGGGTAAGGATTTCGTTCATTACCTGTGATAATTTGGGAGAGCATTAATCTCAAAGAAAGAGTAACTTATAAAATCCTCTTCTTCAAACTTGATACAAGAGTTACAAATGTCAAGCAAAGCATTCAGTCTCACTCTTTGTTGTTCTCTTATAAGCAACTTCCTTAGTTATTAGTCTATGTTTCTTTTGGGTATATGAATACTTTTGAAATATATAAGCTGTTCTGAAAACCATAGTATAGTGTAAAGACATGAAATAAACAATACTACTGATAGAGAGGCTGAGA